>JBBYHH010122720.1:0-14603 GCA_038382905.1 Daphne laureola
ACCGTCACCCGATCCAGACGTCGAGCCAACAGGGTCACGGTAAAAACCCTCGCTGTTCCTCATGATGGTTACTTCAGCGCTACCACCGCCCTTGCAGAAGTTCTCGCCTCCATGCCCAAGGTTGCCCACTTGGCCATCTCTCTGCTGCAGCCTCGATCGCCCCTGCATCATCCCTGGCAGTAGCTGGATCCTCAGAGGCGGGGGCCATCGACTCGATCAAAGTGGGAGCAGAGATAACCCTTCCGCTGAAGACCTAGATCAAGCCATTGGACTGCGCAGCAAAGATATCGTGGCCTGTGGTCTTCACCCGCTTTGCCTCACCCATTGAGGGAACTTCACTCCCAACGCACTTCTTGGGCGCCAGTATCTCTCCAAGGGACTTGGTCGCACCAACAGGCCCCTCCCCATGTGCGCAGGCCAGATGTACCTTCATTGCAGCACGCACAGCTGCTTTCAGCCTATCCAGCGCAGACTCCTCCTACGGCGGATTATCTATAATCATAAATTGAAATCAACACACACTCAAAGCAAACAAATCCCAGAAGTGTGCACCAGACTTACCTCTGGGAATTTCGAGAGTCACAAAGAGGGAATCCACCGCATTCTCACGTTAAGCAGGGGACCAGCCCTCGTGTGGAGGCTCCATATCCCCATCTATTTGGTGTCCGGTGCTGAGACCAACCCACCCTAGCACCACCTCATCTAGCGCATCCACCTCCAGTAGAAACAGCTTGTCACACGCCTCACGAGGGAGGACGTCATCCAGCCACACCAACAACGTGATGTACGCCTGCCACTTCTGGCTCTCGCCAAATAGCACTGGTCTTCTCATCTCCGCGTGCACTGGCTCTGTGGTCAAGGCCACCGGAAAGGTCCACTCAGGTTGCCTCAAAACAAAGAAGAAAAACTTATGCCAGTCATGGTATGATCAGACTGACTTCAGTAATGCGATGAAGCTGTTCTTCCCCATATTTATCGGCGTCACGTGAAAGCGCGAGCCCCCAGTCCTCAAGTCTAGCTGGAAGAAACGCATGAACACTTCCGTGAATGCCTCCACTCCAGCCATCCTGCAGCACACCGCAAAGGCACATATCTTCCCAAAGACATTCGGCCCCAGCTGCGAGGGGGCACATGCCACCAGGTGTAGAGCTCCTGCACAATTACTGGCAGCGGCATCCGCAGCCCAGCCGACAGGTGTGCCGGGAATAGGGCCATGGTTTCTTTCTCCTTGTTCTCCTTCATCACCGGTAGCTTAACGAACTGGAGTATATTTGCTCGCGCCAGCCGACAATCCACGATGTTCATCGGCTATGACCATTTCATCAATTCTGCCACCAGCCATTCTGAGTTTAAGCCAGTCCGCTCCATCGAAGTAATCATCGCACCCTGCACCTCCTTGCGAGCCATAATCTGCAATGCACAACCAAGCAGAAAATAGGGACTTTAATTAGAGTCCCATTGCGACCTTTCGCCAAATATCTGTCAGGCCACTCTCTATTACTTAACAATCGGTATTATAAGTACTCACCTTACGAGCGCAGAGCCGCTTCAACACCTTGCAAAGCCTCGGTGGTTGATGAAGAGAGGATCGACACAAACAACGTCTACCAGAACAACAGGGGGAAGCCACAGAAATCACCGGAAGCAAAAAGGGGCAGCAGCACGATTTCCAGACTTCAAAAGCAAAGGCACGGGAAATAGGTCTTAGAAGTGCAAGGTCCACTTTTAAACTGCCCTTTTCAAATTTGAAATGTTGGGACCCGAACAGACCCAACGCCCCAGTCGTACACGTGTCAATGTCTGCTCAACAAGCACAAATCCCGATTCCACTGGCCAAATGATGTGATCTGCATGCACGTGCCGACACACGGAGGTCAGGACCCCGCCCCAACTCCACTTGTGGGGGGGCTCCTTGGTATACTATCCAAGTCTGCGCCTCAGCAGGCCTCGCGTACCCTTTATTCAAAGCATGCGCCTCAGCAGGCCTCGCGCAGCAACCCAAGCCTACGCCTCCATGACTTCGCATATCTACCGCACGCGTAGGCAGCCCTATCAGGGGTCCGTGACTTCGCATATCTACCGCATGTCCAGGCAGCCTCATTAGGGGATGCGCATGATCGGCCCTCGCACGCGAGCCCGGGTGACCACCCCTCCTCGAGCGAGCCTGCGCATGGACAGGGGAGCCACGTCCTCCCCCTCATGACTCCCACGTTCTCCTCAACTCCCTCAACTCCCACGTTCCCTACAAACGTCGCCCACGTCCCCTACAAACGTGAAGACGTGGCTCGGGAATCAGGGAGGCAGTTCCATATATAAGGGGGTTCACCTGAGAGTAACGGTATGATATTCTCTCGAATTACACACATTTAGACTTTAAGTTCCTAAACTAACTTGAGCGTCGGAGCGTCTCCCCGGGGTTCCACAACCTCGAGTCTTTTCAGGAAACCATTGATGGGAAGGAACAGAGGATATCAGCAACATTATCTAGGTGGCTGAGATATCGACTATCGGAAAATTTCACTATCATTTTTATCAAATTACCCTTATCTGTCCTTACCGTTTTAAAAACTCATTCCCATACATCTTTTTTATATCAAGGGTAAAAATGTCAACACACCACTATTCTCCCGCTTTTTTTAATATTTGTGTCCAAACAAATCCTACAACCACAATGTACTTGGTTTTTCAAGAGGTCCTAAGATCTTAGTGCTTAGTTGTTAAAGTCAGTGGTAAATCTCCCTAGAAATTCGAAGTATAAGGCGCAAGTTGTAGTACACCCCAACTTCTGTTGCTCTGCTAACAAATAAATAAGTGCGAACAATCGAACTGAAGACACGCACAGAGGGAAAGTGAAATCGCAAGCAAATTTGGAGGGAAGATGTACGGCAATGAATTCGACGGTAGCGCCGCCTTCTCTGGTGGCGGCTTCATGCCGTCTGCGGCGACCCAAGCTCCCGATGCCTCTCCTCTCACTTCTTCCAAGGTTTCTCTCTCTCTCTCTCTCTCTCTCTCTCTTGTTTCGCCGTTCTAGTGATTAAATTTAGGGTTTCTCGACCTCTCTCTTCCCTTACTCGGTGAAAACTGATTAACCATGCTCTGGATGTTTGTTTGAAGGGTAGAAAGGCTGTCTATGATTTGAGCTTTGTTTCATTTCGCATTTGTACTTCTGGTTCTGTCCTGACATGAGATATTTTTTTTTTTTTTGCGTTCCAGAATAGTGATGCTCGCTGTATGCTCCCGTTGACTGTGAAGCAGCTGAAGGATTTATCAAAAGGCGGTGAATCAAGTGCCGCCGTTGATGGCCTTGATGTTAACAATGTATGCTTGTTTGGTCTCATAATTATTTTAAGGCTTTTCTTTTAATAGGATCCTAACTTTTTTACTGTTGCTTGCCGTTTCCTAGATTGTGCTTGTTGGTAAGGTGATCAAGTTCGAGAGTTCTGTCACAGAAGTTACCTTCAGAGTTGATGATGGGACAGGATGGGTTGACTGCACTAGATGGTATGCTCTTAAATCTTTTCTTCATTATAGGGTGAAAATTAAGGAAGCTGTACAGTTCATGTACTGGTATTTTCTTAGTTGATAGAGTATTCTCTGTGCAGGGTTCATGAACAAGTGGACTCAGCTGAAGTAGACGCTATCTCGTGAGTTTCATTACCATGCTTATTAACCCAGCTTTTATACTCATCTTCTTTTTGTACTAATTTCTGATATCGGGTTTCATTTTCGCAATTTACCCACTTGACAAGTTCTGCTCCTTCAAATGTTACCATTTTGCAGAAATTTTTCTGTATACCATATCTTACTTTCTTAAATGAGAATTTCATGTTTGACTAATAATCTAAAAGGCCTAGTTTTTTTAAATATCTCTTTACGGTATTTGGGTAGAAAAAAGCTACTGAAAATCCTGAAAAATCATCTTCAGTTTGTGTAGTTAACCGCTGACCTCAACTTTGTTCTATTTCTATGTGCTGCAGGGTTGGAATGTATGTTCGTGCTTTTGGACAGCTAAAAAGCATCCAAAATCGGAGGACCTTGCATACGTTTTCTATCAGGTACACAAATACTAGTATTCATATTTATTTTCTTTTCATTTTGCATTTTGTGAACTATATTATTGTATGTTTTACTAGTCTACACATTCATATATACTCCCTCCGTCCCTAAAAATTGCACCTTTTGTTTTTTCTATTTTATAGTTTTTTATCTATTATTTTATTTCATGATTGTTTAGATATATAAAGTTAAATAATTCATATGCTTATCATAATTAGAAGACTAAATTTTCTAATTATGTATTTGTTTGAATTTTTCTCACCATTTATCTTAGTAAATATTTGAGTCGCTGCAACTTGAAATATGAAAGTCAAACATTGCAATTTTTATGGGATGGATGGAGTAGTAATTTTTGGTCTTTTTTTAATAAAACTTCTGGATTATTGTAGGTCTAAACATTTTCATCCTCATATTGGTAAAGCTTTTTAGTTGAGAAATTATATTGCATAAAGTCTAGAAATTAGAAATCATTAGGAGTCTGGATACAGTTGTGGTCTTGTTATCTTGAGATTCTGTGGAAACTCAGTGACAATTAATTTCAGGAATGGCCCTAAGAAATATATAGGCTCATGGGCAGATTTGGAAAATTCCCAAAACCATAAAAATTCAGTGAAGTGTTCTTTAAGTCTTGCAAATCATACTTTTGTGACTTCTATGAAAAGTACTGTATTATCTAGTCAAGAGTATAGTCTCTTTTAAAAAGCAGTCCTTAGTAGCCATGGAATTCTCTTGCAAAATCATACTTTGGTGACTTCAATGGAAAGTATTATCTAGTCAAGAGTATAGTCTCTTTTAAAAAACATTCCTTAGTGGCCATGAAATTCTGGAATAGGGCATGTGAATGTCTAGACTAATTGGCAGATGGGCAAATGCCCAAGACCGAGAAAAGTCACATATCTAAGCTCTTATATCATTTATGAAAGGCTATAAATTTCGGGTAAATCTACTTTCTCTTGTCAGAAGTAGTGCTTAAACTGTTTCACTACCGTGTTTCAACATCCTACCAATTCCAAATACCATAACTATACATCGTGAAACGAACAGCATGTATTTCTTAATTCTACAATCATAATTCTAGTGCCGGGATGCTTAGTTCTGGATCATTATGAGGTTGAATAAGATCATTTTCTAACATAATTTCATCTATAGAATGAAAATAGTATTACCTGGTTTCTTTTTAGTTGCCAGTTTTTAGGAAAAAATCCTTGTTTTCTGTTATCTTATCTGATCATCGTCATTTTTGGTCTAACTTTAAACTTAACCCTTTTTCTTAGGCCATTGACAGATTTTAATGAAGTTGCAGCTCACTTCCTTGAGTGCATATATGTTCACACTAAGAACAGTAATAAATTACGGGTAACTCATTCCTGATCATATTCTTTCCGTTTCATGATGGATTGTTTGGTTTTTTTTTCCGAAGGCTGTTCATTTGAGAAAAGTATTGGAAAAAGTTTAAAAAACACTGAAATAGTTGAGAATTTTAAGAAAGTGAAGTGAAAAAGCTGAGGAAAAAAACAAACACACTAGAAGTCTTCTTCAATTCTATGGTATGTAGAGGGTTGTTTAATTATTCAAGTAAAAAGGGACCTTTTAAGACACTCATGGGAAGGTTTATGTATGCTTCAGGCAGGTAGTTCTACAGAGTCTCAAATGCCAACTTCAACGAGTTTCAGCACTCCTATGAAGAGTTACCAGGCTAACCAACCAAATCAGGTAAAGCATTTCTTAATTATAGTATTATCTTTCTAAATTGGAATTTCATCTCTGAAAGAAGGAAAGAGGAAGAAGAAAGGACTGTAACATTGCAGTTTATTCTTTGGATATATTTGAAAGGATAAGTACACTGCATATTCCAAAGTAATACTCCCTCCAACTCACTTTAATTGTTACATTTCTTTTCTAGTATCTAATCTATAATTGTTTTCTTTAACATTTTGATAAACAATGTCAATTAACTCAGATATCTCAGGTAAATATTAAAGTCAAATGTAACTATTAAAGTGGGACGGAGGGTGTAATCGTATTAGTTTCCCCATCAATCACTCTCATAGTATGAATGAGGTGTTTTAGTTGTAGAATCACATTGTTATTGTCAGTCAATTTGGACTCCAAGACATTAATCATTTCCAAAAAGCCACTCAACCAATTATTATGAAGTCTCTCTTACAATCAATCACCATATGTGTTTGAAACAATGCTCTTGGTTGCATTTTGCAAGCAAAACCATGCACTTGTTTTCATGAATAAATGTTGTCGAGGACTAGTTGGTAGAGTCAGCATGACCACTCTAGCTCTTTGACAGATTGGATTTTGACATGTAGTCTATTTATGGAAGTGCTCATCGATTACTTTCGCTATCAAGTATTCTGGTTCTCCTTCTTGGTGAACTCAGGTGCTCAATGGAAGAACAACAGATAAAGTTACCATGTTGTTTATGTTAGGAATAGCCACTTGTATTACTAGTGGGCCAATTGGCCAATATATATAGACACATGTACAAGTAAGGAAAGAATCTCTAACAAAGGAATATATCTCTAACAGAAGTGATATAGGAGGAGACGAGACTGATGTAAAAGACACCCATGTCCATAAAACCATCATCATCCTCTGCTTCATCTGTTGGTGGTGGTGATGGTGGTGGTGGTCCAGCTACCTTGCAACTCTTTGACAATGGTTCTCCACACAGAAAAGGATTACCCTTGTAGCTACTTTCATTCAAATTTGCAAACTGGAAGAGTCTCTGAGGTGTATGCCCAGATAAATTGTTGAATGAGACATTGAAGGATACTAAAAGAGTCAAATCAACCATTTGAGGGGGAATTCCGCCTCCTACATTGTTGAATGAGAGATCCAAGGTCTCAATTATCTTCAGATTTGATATCGTCCAAGGGATAACTCCAGAAAGACTTGTGGGATAGGTTCAAAGTCCCCATCAGATTTAGCCTCCCAATCCTTAGGAATCTCACCAGTGAACTTATTGCAAGAAAGATCCATTCCAATTAAGAATCTGAAGGGTTGTCCAATGTAAGCGTAAGACATGCTCTTTGTTCTGAATTCTATTCCATCATTAATTGTGTGGATATAGCTTGAATCATGCGAAATGATGTTTAGGCAAGATGGAATGGAACCAAAAAACTTGTTATAGGAAAGATCAATCACGCTTAGTCTAGTAAGCTGGCACATCTGTAGTGGGATTGTGTCTTTGATGCTATTGTTTCTCAAGCTGAGATAACTCAACATATGGAGCTCTTTAATGCATCGTGGAATAGCATCAACAAACAAATTATTGCTAAGATCTAAAGTCATAAGGAATCTGCTTCTGCAAAGAGTGGTTGGCAATCCCCCATGGAGCTTGTTGCTAGAAAGGTGAATGTTTGTGATCAGCGGTAGATTAAAGGTAGATGGGATTGTTCCAGATATAAAGTTTCTAGAGAAGTCTAAAACAATAAGGTTGGGTAAATTGAAAAGCCTTTCTGGAAAAGGGCCTTGCAGAGTATTGTTTTGCATTATGATTTCTTGCAAGTTTGACCTACTTGCAATCTGAGGGATTCCTCCAGATAACTTGTTGTTAGACAAGTCTAAATAGATAAGCTGTTTCAAATCACCAAGTGAAGATGGTATGTTGCCCATGAGTTGGTTGTTTGAAATGTCTAAATCTTGTAATACTGGAAAGAGTCCCCCAACATCTGGAGGAATGTCCCCGGTCAAGAGATTGTTTGAAATATCCCAAAAAGTCAATCTTTGAAGTGGATGAGTTGGTAATGCCAAGGACCCAGAAAGACCAGCGTTAAAAAGATATATCTTCTCCAAATATGGGTTGTTCTCCAAAAGCCAGGTTGGAAATTGTTGTCCACTTAAGTTCACGTAAGACAAATAAATCTCTCTCAATTCATGTTGATGGTAAAGAAATTTGGGGAATTCTCCAGCTAATCCTAATTGACTAGATAGATCAAGAGATTCCAGTTGCAAGACTGGTTCTGATTGATTGAACTCCATGTGATCGTCATATGTTTCAGTTCTTGATGCATCAAAAGAGCGAAGCTTTGAGAGGTTGAGAAATGGTGCAAGAGAGCTTGGGACTCGAAATTGATTGTTGGAAATGTCTAAGGTTTCAAGGGTTGTTAGGTTTGAAAAACATGCAGGTAAATAGCCACTTGCTTCCGTAGAACTGATATCTAAAACTAAGTCCCATAGATTTGTGAAGTTGCATACACCTGCAACGGTAAATGTAATGTTATAGACAATAAACTATTTTTTTTTTTAAACATTGAAAATACTTCTTAACTCTGGAATGAAAAATCATACTGCAGTGCTAGTGTATATATATATATTTTAAAGCAAGAGTGTTTTCTTGTTTACCATCAATGAGTTGCTGATGCAGGCCACTCATGGAACAATTTCGAATATTCAAGGATCGAAGGGAAGGTAAGGCTCCAAAAGCTTGAAGAATATTTGATGGTAAAGAAGATCCACTCAAATCGAGTTTTTCCAAGTTTGTCAAGCCATTCCTTTCTACTAATCAGTCAAAGCGAAGGGGAATTAGTTATTGTTGATTACTTTTAACATCATATGGTAGTGATAGTATATACTATTTGTAAGAAATTGTTTTCTTGTTTACCATCAATGAGTTGCTGATGCATGCCACTGATGGAACAATCTTTCATATACAATCCTTGAAGGGAAGGCAAGGCTCCAAAAGCCTGAAGAATATTTGATGGTAAAGAAGATCCATTCAAATATAAGTATTCCAAGTTTGTCGAGCCATTCGTTTCTACCAATCAGTCAAAGCAAAAGGGGAATTAGTTATTTTTACATGAAATTCAGTTTTAACATTTTGAAGCTAACACTTACCTGTCCTTATTGTGCAGTCATCAAAGGTATTGTCGTTGAGGTAAAGTGTGTTGAGAGAGGGGAACAAGGCTGTAGATTGAAGGATGTTGCAGGCTTGAGCATGGACTTGACTCAGATCCAACGTCTTTAGTTTCCTCAAAACAATTACATCTGTTTAATGCAAAAGAAAGGACCACTATTCAAGCAATAAAGTCTGAGCATGGACTTCACTTAATAACGGTTAAGTAGTCTTATTGGCCATATACATGTATCCTTGGAAGCCATAACACCCTTGATTGAATTGTTCCCCAAGAAGAGCACTTCTAAGTTGTTCAGACCAGTAAATTCTGTTGAATCGAGTTCATAAACTGAGAAATTTGAAAGGTAGAATAAAATGACAGTGATACGAGATAGTTTTTTCCAAGTACTTTTTACGTTTATCGATCCCGTAGAAGATTAAAAAATGTGAGACTTGAAAGACCTCTCAAGAATGAGAGAACACTATTATTGAAATAATTATAACCTAAATCCAGTATCTCCAACTTGTTGGGTAAGCTGAGAATTTCATCCCATGTTTCAGAAAAGAAAAATAGAGAACTTTGAATCCATGCATATACAAACTACTAAATGATATTGGCAATGTTTGAGTGAAGGTATAAAATTGTATGAAGTTGTACATACCTTTTGAAGGTTCAAAGCTTTCTATTGAATTATACATCAAGCCGAACACCCTCAAGTTTTTAAGTCTATTTATCTTTGCTAGATAAAGGTCATATTTAAGAAGGAAATTTCATGAATAGACTTACCAGGAGGATATGATTATTGCAGGAAGCCTATAATTTGAAATTAACATGGAAGCTCAATACCTGATATCTAATGTGTTAAAATAGAAAGCAAATAACAACCCAAAAGCAAATTTCATCTTATATATATGTACGTACCCTGCATGTGGACACTTCCCTTTAACCTGTTAGCATTAAGGATCAAGACTCTTAATGATGTGAGATGTTACAAAGAAGCCAAAACACTGTTGTCAAATAGGTTGAAACTCAAATCAAGAGACTCCAAGTTCCTCAAACTTGATAACCTTTCAAACTCTGCAACAAAGGTAACCAACGTCAATGTATATAAACTTGGAAACTAGTTATATACACAATATTGGTCACATTTTAAAACTTAACAAAGTAAACAAAGTGCCAAATTACTAATTAATAGTACTATATATACCTTCATTTTTTAGACAACCAAAAATTGAATTATGGCTCAAGTAAAGATTAGTCAAGTTCTGAAAGGGCAGGAACAATCATGCATTTAGATAGTACTCTAATTCGAGCAAGAAGTTGTTCCTTGTCGACCATGACATATCGAGTACTCTGATTCGGCCTGTAGAGTTGTCACACACGATCCGATTTTCATCTCATGAACAACAATCTGACTTGAGATCATAGTTATCCCAATCTAACGATGGAAAAGAAGGTCGGAGGTGAAGAAGAGCTAGTCTCTCTTCCTCCCAGCAGCGCCCATGGCACTGTTGAATCAACAAAAAACTTCAGAAACACGCCCACCATTCCCATCCCATATTTTCTTCAAACAAGGAACACTCTCTTTAACTACAACCTTAGCTTACAGATACACAAACAAGCATGATATCTGCTTTTTTATATAAATTAAAGTGCCACAAATTTCCAAATTTTTAATTTCCATGTACGTAGGATCCACGCACATTATTGATGGACAAACGTGTTGGAAGGGTAATGAGGTCAAGACTTTGCTTGTGAGTTGACCAATAATTGTAGGTTACATAAGATAATTAGTAGCCCAGACTTGTAAGACATTTTTTATTTGAAAAAAGATGTAAAAAGCATTTAATTTGTGGCTATGTCAAAATTTACAAGCATTAAGTTTTTTTAACGCAGACCACACAAATGTAAGGATGGAGATCCATCTACTTAAGGAGATATTTCCTCTCTATTCTGATCAATGTTAGGATGGACTACACTACAAGGTTAGGATGGACCACATAAGAACAAGATTCGAAGTTAAAAAATTTAAATTGTGTTAAAAAGAAAAAAATAAATAAATAAATAACGAATGATTTTGTGCTAAAAAATAATTGATGAATTTGATTTTAAAATTTATGTTTAACTCAAATTTTCACTAAAAATATGTCATATATAATTAAGACTTCAAATTATTATATACATATTCATTATTGAATTTTATATATCTAGACATGGAAGAAAATAAATGAATTAAATACTGAAAAGCTAACCATGTAATTTATCAGGGAGTAGAAGAGTCATACTTTGTTATTTATAACATTAAAGTTAGAAATGGCATTTAAAATAGTCTTATGTCACTTGCACAAAATTATTACTCTCTTTGATCTTTAAAAGATGTATCATTTATTTTAATTGTTTTACAGTATTTAATTAATAATTTTTTTTTATCCATGTTTAGACATCTAAAGTTAAATATTTTTTATGTATATCATAATTTGCAATATAAGTTTCCTACATATAATTTTCTAGAATTTGTTTGCACTATTTTTCTTTGTAAATATTTGAGTCAAACATTAAATTTTAAAATAACTAAAACAAATTATACATCTTTTAAAGACCGGAGGGAGTATTTTTTTACGGGAAATGATATCATTCAATATTAACGGCACAATACCGAGAAAATAGCGAATTCAGGGAGCAACCGTTGTACAATCGATAGAAGATGCACTATGGAACAGAGAGCATAATAAAGACTACTAACCATGTAACTTAAGGTCACATAGTAGGAAAAACACGAAAAATGTCCCAACAAAATTAACAATCTAAGCAAAGATATGAGATCTATCAAGTCAAATGGAAGTTGAAAATTGATCACTAGTTGGAGAATAAATCAGACTAGCATGTGATCTTCAAAGCGCTTCTTGGCTAGAAGCAAGTATCCGTGCGCAACATCTCTCGCGTAATAACCGGGGTCCGACCACCTCCGCCAAACTAGTTGCATATAGCAAACTACGAAAGGCCTAGACCCTACATAAATACCTGGAACACCACATCTAGTAGACCAGATCACCAAACAGATACTCAAGCACCAACTCCGAAACAGACGTACCTGAGTCAAATGAATAAAACAAGTAGGGAGGGAAGACCCCGAACCCCCCTACCTATTGCCGAAAACATCACTGCTCTAGGCAAGACGAGCAACCACTGCTCGGCCCTGGCGTGTCTGTAGAAATTATGGGTCTCAAACAATACAGCGGAATATAATGAAATTCTCCACAAGGATCCATGTAGAACTGAACAGAATAGTGGTTTAAAATTATTACCTTAGTTTAGTAGCTTCCTGTCACCGTTAGCGCTGAAATCACCTATCTCTATTGGTATCCACGCACAAGAAGCTATCCTAAAGATCACCAACTCCAAGATGGTGTAGGAGGAAATCTCTTCTGACATTGTGCTAGCAATGGAAAAATCTCCAGAAGAAATAAACCAGAAGTGGCGCAAATAGCTAGGAGAGAGAAAGAGAGAGAAAATTGCAGTGAGTCCAGAAATTGGCAGGGATTTAATAGGTTTCTAGAGGGGCAATGAATGAGGCCCATGGATGGCTATATTTATAGCCATTCATATGTTCCTACTCCTTCTAGATTTGGAGAACAATTTTATCTTATTTGCACTTAAGTAACCAAATTTTCTAAAAGTGTCACTTAATACCTAATTTCTCTCTATGTTGCGCCACACCCCCTAAACTTCTTGTTTTTGGGTGTGACCCCATAGATTCTCGTTAAGTTGGCAGTAATTATGAATCTCATTCATAATTACAAGTTTTGAGCGGTATCTAGTAAGACATGACAACTACCAAATTAATGAAGAAGTCAATCAAAGCGACATAACCACCTCTAAGGTAATGATCATCATAATGTACTTAGTGTGTTCCTTCAAACAAATTCGCCGGTTTGAACCGAGGCATGTAATCAATCATCCTTGTTAAACATTCAACCGTGGCCATGAGAATATCTTCTATAGCTAAGAAGCATTGAATCCTTTCTTAGTCAATGACAGTCCAACTCAACGGTATTGCTAACTTACCGAAACTAGTCTATTCCACTTCTGTTAAAAGTGGTCCTCACTAGAATCTGAATAAGCTTCTCACATTAGTGGATCTTTATTACTTCAAGTTAAAGAAAATCTAGCACAACGACCAGTGAGATATACTTGTGTTGTAAATGCTACAATTCACACAATGATATCAGGTGGGTCAACTACATGAACACTCTGTCATGCAACCATAGGTTGAAATTCATCTCATGAATTCCTCCCATATGCTAGTCCCGCGCACATTATAACAACCTCTTAGTTCATTATAATGTCCGACTAAGGACCATTTAGGAACATCTTATATTCCAACATTAACGTTATTATGCTTATTATTCTAGCGTATGAATTAAACATAAATGTCTGAACAATGCCTTAATATATGTTATCTACATATTATTAAATAATCATGTTAGTGCCCTAAACCCATTTGGCTTAGGGGCCTACTCCTTCCACCTCCTGCTCCACTGGCTCCTCGATTAACAGACCTACATATGGCCTTTTCTGACCCGGCACAGAAGTGATAGTACCACTGCCCCGCGGCCTTCTTCTTTGTCCCCTATTTTTTTCCCACGCCGCTTCGTAATAGAAGAAGTGGGAACAAGTGCAAGACCACTTCCTACATTGAAAGTGAGTGGTACCACAGGTAGAGGGTGCGGACGCTCCGGGGGAGGCGCTATATTAGAGACCACTAAAGCTCGTTACTCAACAAGAGGGTCAGAAATAGGAACCAAAAATCAAGGCTTGACAACTTGCACATAATTATTAGTTATAAGTCACGTCTAAGTCTCTCATGCAATTGAAGAGACTTACATTAATTTATCACCTTGACATTTATGTTTCAGCAAAGATATTTCAAAGAAGAATAATTTCTCGCACAACTAAGAACGTTACATATTAGATAGAGGCTTCGTAGCAGCCAATCTGCAATGGAACGTTGTGATTATAGTAGAGGAGGCCGTTATAGCTACTGCTATGAAAATGGCCACTCTATGATTCGTAGTCCGCTACAACTCTGCTTTAATCATAGTGGCAAGGCCGCATCATAGTGGCGCCACGTTAACGCCTTTTATCTCCGCTATGTTGCGGCCCTAATCATTTTAATGTTCTTTTCCTTCCTATTATATTATTTATAAATTTTAATATTTAGTAATAATAATATTAAAGTAATAATTAATACAAATTTAAAAACCTATTTACCATTCAAATATATACTTAATAAATGTATTTTTACATCAAAATATTCTATTAACCGAAATCCTAGGGAGCGGAAGGAGGATCACCAGGTCGAAGCACTAGATGTTGATCAATGAGGCCAGCGATGTACGACTTCATCGCCTCCGGCAACTCGAAATCCGCGAGCGATGTGAAATTGTATTGTGGTGGTGGTTGTGATGGCTCCCCCCGGAGATCGGACTAGTAATCATCCTCACTGAAGTCATCAACATGGATATAAGGGTTGGCCCGTGGTGGCGACAACTGTTACAGTCACCACCATAAAAATGGTGGAAATCGGAGAAAATTGCCGACAGGTAAAATCGGTAATTATCGGGACTTTATGTTCAAGCGTGCGGGACACGTTTTCTAATGGTTTCCGAGTCCCGGGAAGTGATTTGAGGATTATCT
>JBBYHH010122830.1:0-14599 GCA_038382905.1 Daphne laureola
CATCGAGCTGTATGAAGCTCTGAATGAAGAAAATTTTGATTCAATGATGGGGAAGCTCTATTCCAGATCTGAGTTAGCAGACATCCCCCTTGAAGAAATGAAAGATAAGTTAATGAAATTAGCTGTCAGTTCTGCCTAGGAACAAGCTGTCAAAACTGTCCAGGAATAGCTGTCCAAAGACACTAACCAGAGAAGGCCCATCGCAAAGAAATAATGGCTATCAGACAAAGCCATGTGACTAATGGGCAAAAGTCTCCACTCAAAATAACATTATTGCTCCCATAGTGTTTGCGAACCAGGAAAGCATTATTGCTCACTTAGTGGCTACCAACCAGGAGAGCAATAGGAGAAAAGGGAATCATCAATTTCCCTATAAATAGAAGGCTTCTCAACAGAAGGAGGGCATCCATCAATTTTCTACTTGAAAATATCTCTCTCTTTCTCTGCTCCTTAAAGTTCATGTGTTGAACGCCTTTCTAACTAAAAATATTGTTTGTAATCTACTTTGAACGTGTGTAGTTGTTGGAAACTTGGTGTTCTAGTGTGTGCATCCACCAACCTTTGTTTTCAATTGTTGTGAGCATCTGGTATTCACCAGACTACTATGTCGGAAGCTTGGTGTTCTAGTGTGTGCATCCACCAGCCTTTATTTTCAATTATTGTGAGCATCTGGTATTCACCAGACTACTCTAAGTTTGAGTTTTCCATGTTATAATATCAGTTGTGTGTTATTATCCTCATCTTATAATTTTAATGTATTAATCCGTGTGCTTTTATTATTATTACTTGGATCCAAATTGGTATCAGAGCCAAGTCAGGCTGTTGTCATAACTCTAGTACTGCTTTGTATGAACTGCACTTGTTAAAGGACCAAAAAAAGCCTTAAACCCCTTGTTAGACCTTCTTTCAAATATTCCAGAAATTTTTAGTCTTAACTTGTAACTTTCCGTAAATATTTAGGCGCAGTTCTCTACGTTTGTGAAAGTATTAGGCCTATTTTGAAAATTTGAAAAGATTTAGGCCTAAAACGAGAAAATAGTAAAACCTTTAGGCCTAAAAAGTTATTTATCCCATTTTTAACCAATACTTTTAGCTTAACCATAAAGAAAAAACATGAAAACTTGATAGAGAGATCAAGGAGTGCTGAAAGTTTTGACCTTTTGAGTGGAGAAAGAAATTTGAGAGTGATAAGTTTAAAATGGTGTTAAAAAATTTCTTTATAAAGGAACGTTTCAATTTTGGGTGATCCACAACCGGTTGGAGTAGGGGTATAAACAAGTCGAGCCAAATCTGAATATCACTAGATCGAGTTCGAGTTCGTTTGAGCCGAGCTCGAAAAAAACGGTTCGAGCTCGGCTCGATAGTTCGAGGGTTCGAACTTAAGTACTTAATTAATAAAAAATGAAAAAAAATAAGAACTAAGTTGTAAATTATCCCAAAATCGTCCTCTTTCTTGGTTAGTGGCTTGTGAAGCTCGGTTCGTTTAATGTACTTTGGTTGTTCGAGCTCAAACTGGTTCAGGAATGGCTCGGTTCGTGTTATATCCGTAGCTCGAATTAGCTCGCGAATTGGCTCGAGACAAACCTTAACTCTCTCTCTCTCGGATCGTTTTAGTACTCGAATCAAAATTTCAACTCGAGCTCGGATTCGTGACTTCTGAAACTTGGCTAGTTTTAATGTGGTTCGAGTTCGAACTGACTCGCGAACGGCTCGGTTCGTTTTACATCCCTAGGTTAGAGGGGTGTTATTGGAGGGAATAAATCGTCGATGACTAATATATGTCATTAATAGAAAGTTAGGGTCTATTTTGTAACTTAACTCCGCGGAGTGTCGAGGGAGTGGCTGGCTGTGCAAAGGGCTGAACTTGGAAGCTGTAGCAATGGCATCGTCTTCTCTGTCGTGCCCCGTAAACAGTTAATAGTAACAGATCAACGATGAAGATCGTTACTTACAACGTTAATGGCCTCCGCCAACGAATTTCACAGTTCGGGTCTTTACAGAAACTGCTCGACTCCTTCGATGCCGACATCATTTGCTTTCAGGTAAAAATCATTCCTTTCTGTTCTATTTCTCCTGTTAACCGTGTCAGAACCAGTTTTCTCCATGAAACAGGAAACCAAACTCAGAAGGCAGGAACTTGCATCAGATCTTGTAATGGCTGATGGGTACGAATCGTTCTTCTCGTGCACGCGAACAAATGGCAGGGGCCGAACTGGTTATTCAGGTGTGTTTTGCTCCATTTCCCATTAATAAAAATCCAAGCTTTTACCTGCCCAAGTTCTCGTTTGTGTTTCCTTTTCATTTGGGTATTCATTTTCTGTGTGAAAGTTGTAGGGTTAACTCACTTTAGACAGTTAATTCATGCTCCAAGCTTTATGCCACTGAGGCCAAATCAGCTGGGATTAATTTGCAGTATATGATTTATGATAATGATTCATTTTGCTTGCATGAAGGTGTTGCAACATTTTGCCATGTTAGGTCCGCATTTTCAAGCTGTGAAGTGACACTGCCTGTTGCGGCCGAAGAGGGGTTCACGGGGATTCTAGACAATTCTGTGGCAGCAGGGCTTGAAGACTACTCGAAAGAGGAGCTGCTCAAGGTTGATAGTGAAGGACGGTGTGTTATTACAGATCATGGTCATTTTGGTATGTTAACAAGTACTACTATTTGTCTAGTCCCTGAACTGGTTGGCATGGTGAAGTAGGATTCAGGATTTCCATTTTCAAACTCCAAACTTGTTTTGAACTGGGTTCAATGCTTACTGAACATGAAAGCTTCACATATCTCATTTGAGCGAGTTAAATAACCCGGTTTTTGGTTATGTTTAATGATTTTTGTTGACTTTATCCAGTCTTGTTCAATGTCTATGGGCCTCGGGCAGACAGCGATGATGCTGACAGGGTCTACTTCAAGTCAACGTTCTTCAAGATTATGCAGGTAAATTTAAGTGTGTTTGGACCGAGGGAAGTAGAGGGAACAAAAAGGAAATTGGCTTTTCTCCCATGTTTGGGTACTCATAGCCCCTTCAAAAAAATCCCTCATGAGCTTAATTCTATAACACTTCCAAATCGGGGGTAAAGAGAGGGAAAGAAAAAAGATAAAAAACTCAGCTTTCCCCTTCCCATCCCTTTCTATTCCTTCATTTTCTTTGATATAGTTTAAATAAATTAAAAGTTTTTTAACAATATAAACCTTACTGATGGTTAGGTAATTGATTTAATCCAAACAGATTGAAAGTTTGCAAGAATGTAGATCTTAGTGAGGTTTCTGACATATGATAACAACTCTTGGCTATGGTGATCTTTGTCTAGAGAAGATGGGAGTCACTGTTGCATTGTAAAAGAAGGATTCTTGTTGTTGGTGATCTCAACATTGCCCCTTCTGCTATAGATCGTTGTGATGCAGGACCAGATTTTGAGAGGAATGAGTAAGCTATCCAAACGTCTTAACCTTTCCTTTCTCTGATCACTATTTTCGCACTTTTTTTTAGTTTATTTTTTTTAATGTGTATGTAGATGTAAGCTGCAATTACTTATGCTTGCATCAGCTGCTTTTCAGGTTCAGAAGGTGGTTTCGGTCCTTGCTTGTGGAGTCCGGAGGTCACTTTTATGATGTTTTCAGAAGGAAACATCCTGATAGGTTCCTACCTTGCCTCCATACTATATTAACTCTATCCTCATTACTTGCTGTTGCTGTTTGATCACAGTTCCAAGTATAATTCAATTATTTTCAGATTGTGGAGAAATATATTTTACGTTCATCAGTTTTTTGATCCCCTGACCGCATAATGCCATAAGTGTTAGTCTCTAATCTATGTCATGGTCCACGATGTTGATTTTACAATATCAATCTTGGAATGGGACATGACTAGAGCAATTATCTCAACTCATCACCGTCTGATGATATTTTCAATGAAGGTGGAAAAACCTATGATGATACGGTTTGGAATTTCATCTCATTATTGCTTCAAAAGAAGGTTACGACAGGAAGGGCATCCGGTGACAAACTTTGCCATTATGCTTCTGCATGAATTTATAGTGTCTACTAATTTTTTACCATAAATTGCCACTATAAACTTCATGCCACCGACCCCAACGTAGTTGGGATTAAGGTGGTGATGATGATGATGATGATGATGATGATGTTAGTCTCTAATCCTTAACCAAAAGGATGCTCCATTCTTTCATATAGTCGTGAGTGTTATGTTATCATCTATCATTGCGAAATGCATTTTATGTACTTTTTGCCTTTTTTCTGCTTCCTTTTTCGCTTTTTTGTGTCAATGAACATAAGTGGTAAAAGCTCTAGGTTACGGCAACCATCAGTTAAAGATACATCTTATAATGTTGGAAGAGTATTGATTGTAATACATAACACTAGGTTTGCGAACCTTTATCTCCATGCCAAATTGAAGTGTTGCAAACAAAGAGGGAGTATATATATAACTGTATGTAAATATTGCTAAACTATTTTCTATGCTGAAATGTTTTGCAGACGAGATGCTTATACATGTTGGCCATCAAGCACTGGCGCTGAACAGTTCAATTATGGTTCCAGAATTGATCATATTCTATGTGCTGGTCAATGCTTACATCAAGACCATGAACTAGAGGGCCATAATCTGTTAGCTTGTCATGTGAGCGAATGTGACATACTGACCGAGTACAAGCGCTGGAAAGGGGCAAATGTGGTCAGGTAGCTTTAGATTACTACATTGGCTATTAAAGTAGAGAACCGACACATTTTTCCTTTCTTTTTCACCTTTTTCTTACTAGTAATTAGATTTCTTGCATTCACTAGGAAACTACCGAGTTGATTTTTTATACTAGCATATACTTCTTCTGACCCTAAAAGGAAGCTACAATATTTTTTTTTCCTGCATTTAATCTATGATTTGTTTCTTCAACATTTTAATACTAGTATATAAAGTTCAATA
This sequence comes from Daphne laureola, assembly GCA_038382905.1. Lineage (NCBI taxonomy): Eukaryota > Viridiplantae > Streptophyta > Magnoliopsida > Malvales > Thymelaeaceae > Daphne > Daphne laureola. The sequence goes on from JBBYHH010122830.1 coordinate 4,937, forward strand.
ATTTATAAACAAATGGTAAATAAACATCCCTAGTTTCTTAATATATTTTTTTAGAGTTTTTTAGCGAGATCTTCCTAGTGAAAATTTGAGTCAAACGCAAGTTTGAAAGTCAAACTGTGCATCTTTTTAGGGCCGGATGCCGGATGGAGTATTATAGTAACTACACCAGGAATCAATGAACCCAATTGGAGTATAATGTAATTTGAGTCAAACGCAAGTTCGAAAGTCAAACTGTGCATCTTTGCTATATATTACATTTGCTGTGGTTGGGTTGTTGCCGTGCGAGCTGGAGGTCACGGGTTAGAGTCATGAAAATGGACTCTTGCAAAAATGCAAGGGAAGGCTGCGTAGGAGACAGATCCAGAAATGGGTCTAACCCTTCCCCCGATTCCATGTGTTAGTGGGAGCTTGATGCACTGTGCTGCCCTTATCTCGAGAAATTGTGTATATTATGTTTACATCTTCTACATGTTAATATGCAGGTGGAAAGGAGGCTTAAACATGAAGTTGGAAGGTTCAGATCATGTTCCCGTTTATACGTGCTTAGAGAGATTAGATGATATTCTGCAACACAATACTCCACCTTTAGCATGTAGATATCTACCTATGATTATTGGTCAGCAGCAAACTCTTGGTATGAGAATCTTTATACTTCTCAGTCATCATTTACATCTAATAAACATTACTTTTATCGAAAGAGATGATTGCTTCTTCAGAATCTTTCCAGCTTCGTCGGGTTTAACTACAACGCTGGCATGTTTTCTTGCTTCTATCCAAAGAATCACAACTGTTGAGTTGAGTTTACTGTTTTCCAACTGGTGTTTTACTCTCATTTTCCTGTTTACAGTGTCGGTGTTAATGAAGAGGCAAGCTGCTGCTGAACAAGTTGAATCTCGGAAAGTTCTATATCCGGTTGGAAGTTCCGTAATGGAGACTTGCAGTAGTATTGCTGAAAGTCCATCAAGCGACTGCATCGAATCTTCTGATGGCAATGAATCATGTCCATCGTCTCAAGAATCTCAAGTTGATAAACTAATCGAGTGGACCCAATGTCCGAGTGATGAGCGTGTTTGTAGCACCACAAGGACATTGGGAGACAAGCATGTTAGTGTGACACCTGGAAAAGAAACAAAGAGAAAAGCAAGAAAAGCCGAACAACTCTCTCTCAGATCATTTTTTCAGAAAAGTCCGAAGCTGAAAAATGGTCTGGATGGTCCTGCTACCGACAATAAAATCATTAACGGTGATCCAGAAGGCCTAATACATCAGAACACACATCCCCCAACGTTAGATGATAATAGTGGTACTGTGGAGCAACATCAGTTAAACCTGGCTCCTTCCCTGCAAGATTTAGATGCCTCGGATAGCTGTCCTTCTCAGAAAGAGAAAAATGTTGCTGCTTTGCTAGAATGGCAACGGATCCAACAAATGATGCAGCTCAGTATACCCGTTTGCAAGGGTCACAAAGAACCTTGCGTCTCTCGGGTAGTGAAGAAAGCTGGACCTACGTTTGGTCATAGATTCTACGTGTGCGCTCGAGCTGAGGTGCCGACTCTTGCAGATTCTTACCCATTATGTGATATTTTTAATCCGTTTTTTACCAAAAATGCCTAATTCTAGCCTGGTAATTGTTTATCCTTGTTGCAGGGACCTTCTTCTAACCCTGAAGCAAATTGCGGTTTCTTTAGATGGGCTTCAATGAAATCTCAGAAGAAATAACCACTTCGCAAGCTTATTAGACTGTTCTTGAGGTATCTTCATCTAGCTCACCCCTGTTGGTATATGCTCAAAGTGAATACAGTTATTTATTTGCTAGTACTTTTAGCTTGACTATAGGTTAATTGTGCCGGAAGCATATCAATCGTTCTGTTATGGTCCCAGATCTGGTTATTGAATTCTGTTAGGATTAGAAGTGATTAGGGTGTGTTGGATAGAACCCCACGATCTCAAAGATTAGACAAAACCTTCAACTCAAGAGAAAATACTATTTACTTGATTTCAGACTTCCCTCTCCTTCTCTGTCTGTTCCAAATAAATACACAAAAAGTAACTGACCCACTTTCCTAAGCAGAGGCGGACCCAGAAAAAAATTGTTGTGGGGGTAAATTTGAAGCAGTACAAAAATCTTAAGTGGAGAGATTATAGGGGTTGAAGTGTTTAGTTTCTAGGGTAAGAAGGTGAGAGTAATTTCAAATATAGTATAAGGACATGTATGTAACAAGTTGTTAGTATTAATTGTGGGGGGAAATTGTAGAGGTACTGTTCAAACTTGTTCTGAATATACATATGTACCCTATACTTTGGAAAAGTTTAATGGGGGTAGTTGCCCCCACTGTCCCATGCTAGGTATGGCATTGTTCCTAAGATCATCAAAGATAACTTCCTAACTCCCACTAACTTCTAAAAACTTCCTCCTAATAACTAGCAATTAAACTGCACTAAAACTCCTAAAAAGTCTGAAATTAGTTAAGAGTGTTTCTCTTAAGAGTTGAAAATTCTCTCTAACCTTTAAGATCGTAGGTTCTTTCCAACAAGCCCTAAGAGATCGTAGGGTTCTCTCTAACAAGCCCTAACCACTTATAAGTTTATAACACCATCAAAATTATATAACCAGATCCGAGACCATAAGACCTTCTTCCCTAGAAAGTAGGTTAGTTGTGATTATATTTATAAATAGTAATTGTCGCGTTTCTTTAGAATTTAGAAACACAAAAAGGATCTTTCTTAAAGTAGAATTTTTTTTGATAGGTTTATGTATTTGGCCATATCAAGAAACCATTGATAGGCTTATCCACTAATATCCACCCAAGTTATCCACGACATTCACAAAGTTCATGTAAGGAGTTTTGTGTGCCTTGGCAAAAATATCCTCCAATTACTTTTATGATCAAATTACCTTAATAGTCACCAATTCTTTTAAATGTATTAAAACATATAGTGATGGTTAGCACAATAAAATTAGAGTTAATATCTGATACACTGGCGGTGGAAAATAATATTATTAAAATAAATCTGTGGGTCCTTCTGTCCATCACCCTTTAATGGAAACAATTTTGTGGACCTATCCTGTTAAATATTATTATTAAAATAAATCCGTGGACCCTTCTGTCCATTAAAAGGTGATGGTGAAAAAAATATTTTCCACCGCCAGTGTATCAAATATTAACTCATAAAATTATTCCTCTCCATGCCCCCTTAATATTACGCCCTCTTTTGTGTTTTCGTCTCACAACTCCCTGAAAAATTCTCTTCCAATTTCTGTTACAATTTTCTTGCTCAAAACTCTTAGTTCATAAAACAAAAAGTTTTGGATCAAGAGTACCAATATAAAAGTTACTTAAACCTTTCATAAAAATATTTCGGGTACTTTTTGCAAAGGGTTTTGAAGAAGTGTAGAAATGAGCTTTCAACATTCTGTGAAAAGTTCATGGTCTTCTGGAAAGCCTTTCATAATGAGCAGAGTTTTCAAGAAATCCTTGAACTCTTGTCTCTTTTAAATTTTCGAAACCTTCACAATGTAAACCTTCACGGTTATCACAAAAAGAATGTTAGGCACAATAAGGGATAGATGCAACAATGTTAAAATTGGTAAGATGACAACTAATAAGACAACTAACACACTTACTATGATTAAGGAGCAAAGGATAAGGAAAGGGATAATAAAAAATAAAAAATAAAAACATAAATTACAAGAAAGTTAAAGTTAGGCGTGGAAACGTAAATTGCGGAAATTAGAAGTAAGGTGTGGAATTGAAAGAGTTAGCAAATTGTAAGAAAATAAAGAGTTAGATGGTTAATGGAAAAAGTTTGATGATAGCGAGATCATTTTTCATCAGGAACACACAAATTATTTATCTTCGGAAACGGATACTCTTGAATAAGAAGATGGCTCTGATACTAGTTAATATGTTTCTTGGGAATATAGAAGCACAAAGGGGATCTTTTGAACAAGAAAAGAACTTGACAGATTTGTGGAGTATCATTTGCAATATAGATGATGATGATGGATGCAAAACCTCTTTTAACCTCTTTTTTTTTAAGAGAAAACACAATCTTGAATTTTGCAAATTTGATGACCAAAACATTGTTTAGTGGAAAGTGTAGTAAATATGTAGAGAATTCTTCTCAATTCACAAAAAGTGTATTTCGTATATGAAGTCTAGTGTTCCCGAGCTCCTACATCAGTGGCGGATCCAGAGTTAAAAATCTAGATGAGCTGGAAAAAAAAATCAACCAATATTTAATAATAGGTAAAAAAAAAAAAAAAAAACTTTTTCTACATAAAATTCATTAAAAGTTTGATCAAATGGGATATATAAATTGTAAATCAAAATACTAAAAGAAATATTGGGTTGATCTATAGATATACACTTTAATTTATGTGCTAAAATCATTTGTTTTAATTAAAAGGGGACGGAGGGAGTAATTGAATCTGTTCAGTTACGAAGATGAACTGATGAAAGTCACGAAACAAAGATCTCAGTCTGGTCTAAGATCTCAGTCTGGTGAGGGACTGAGAAAGTGTGATATTTTTAGGGGTTGGGCTGGGCTAAGGGTGTCTTTTTTTTTTTTTTTTTAATTGGGTTGAGTGGGTTCCAACCACAAATATGTATAGGTAGTAATAATTGGGTTAAATTCTTGCCCATCTGGAGCTAGAGCTGGAGGTCTAGCTCTCTAGCTAATCCGCCTCTGTCCTACATGCTCTTTTGTATAAGAGTTGAAGACGAAAGATCAAGTATTAACTTCCATTCTTCACACATTTCACACATGCAGAAGAAATGAAAGAAAATGAAACAAAAAAAAATCTTAAACTGTCCAAATTAATACTAGCTTTGGCTATCAATATTAGATTTGGACCATGAATGAGTTTGATGAGGGTTTGAAGTGCATTCGGGTGCAGGCAGCATGCATGGGCGGTTGACAAAGGAGAGGGTAGTTAGCGGAAAGCTAGCCGATCACACAAGAGAATGGTGGTCGCCCTTCACGCCGGATTACATCTTCTCCCTTAATTTTTGGCATCTCGTCTTTCATGTCCTCCAGGTTTGAAATATGCTTGATGACCAAGCGAAGTGTCTCACTTTCAAGAGGGTGATGTGGTTGGGACGTGGGCAGGTTCATATCAGCAATACTGCAAATTAGAGGTTACGAAGAATGGCAAAGTGGAAAGCTGATGGAGCAATTTTTGGAACAACTTTTTTGGGGAATGTTTGGTTAAAAAATTGTAGAAATATAAATTGTTAGGATTATTTTGGAATTCATAGAATTTTGTATTTGATTGTATGAGAAATCTAACTCTTACGTATTCTAAGAATGCAAAAAAACAATTGAGTAGGCTAGTTTTGTTTATGAGTTATGATTTCGGCTTGTTGATAAGCAAAGTTGTGCGATGAGGATTGATGAAACTAACGATAAAAAAGTCTCCCCTAGGGTTTGTTCTCACTTGCGCCACGCTTTTGTGCTCGGTTGAGTTCATCTCCGGTTTCGCGATCAGCCACTAGAATTTTTGACATTCTCGGTCTGAATTGAGGAGAATCTGTGTCAAGGTCTCGAGAGGTGGAGTAAGTGGTTGGTCTGTTGGGATTAGGAAGTAGAGGAGGAAGAGGGTTAGATAGCTTTTTCTTCCCTATTTTTGGGAATTAAGCAGAGAATAGAAAGATCTTGAGGAAGAAGTTGCAGAACGTCAGAAAGAAGGAGAGAGAGGTTTCATTCAATATTTTCTTCTTAATTTTTATGTGAATTACAACTCACTAATTTATACATAAACTCCCACGATTTATGCTGATTTTTTTGCTAAAAAGTAGCAATAACCCTAACAAACTAGAAAACTACCCATAAGATGAAGTAATTGAAAGAAACGTGTTTAACTTATGCTTGGGAAAAGAGTAGTTGTTAGCCATGTAACAACCTGCAGCTACAAAAAAAAAAAAAAAAAGGTCGGGGTTGTATGTTCGGGGACCCATTTTGATGTTCAAGTCACCGGTGGTGATCGTCTAACAGAAAGCAGCTAAGACGTAGTAATCTTGGGGGAGTTAGAATAGAGAAAACAACGTACAATAGGGGGTTCTCCATCAATATTTATATAGTGAGAGTTTTGGAAGAGTCCCGTTAGAGTGGGTTCCTTGGTGATAGGGCTACGTGGACGAGATGGAGTAGTCTTTGCTTCAATAAGGAGAGAGGTTATTCTGCCTTTGTAGGCGAGTTTCAAGGCCTCCAGCTATCGAGGCCTTGCATCTCACGGTAGGGCTCTTGTTCCTTTGGGTGGCGGTTTCCGTGGGCTACCATCGGGCCCAAAATAATTTTGAAAATAGCCCAAAGCTCGCAGGCCCTCTGAGCCTAAATCTTGGGCCCTTTGGACCCCTATATACCAACGCGCTCATCCAGATCTCTCTAGTGTCACTGCCTCACCTTGCTCTGTCTTCACTTGTATGTGTGTGGAGCTGCGCCCCTTACCACATCGTCTGGTTTGCCTAACGTCGATTGACGTTTCTTCGGGCGATTTGCTGATCGTCTTTCTATGCGACGGAAGATGAGGTCTTTTGCTTTGCGGTCCTCATCCTCGCAACTTGGATTCGTTGCCAAAGGGTCGTGATATCGCCCCCCTTACGGTAATGGCCCCTGGTGAAGGGTGCTCCTGGCAGGGCCATTTGCTAGCGTGGAGGATGCATCAGTCGTTGTCCTATTGTGGCTGGCCAGCCCGGAGGAGGTGTCTTTTGGTTTCCCTCTATGGCCCCCTGTAGAGGTGGAAGTGCTCAAAGTATAACTTTTTTAGGTTACAAATTTCTCACATTGCAATATAAAAATTGTCTCGGGTGTCTCATTGAGCCGGATGAAATTTTTGCGCTCTAAAAAAAATGAATTGATTTGTTTTTAGCTTTCTAATGTTGATAGAAATAATACAACTATTTTCTTCTCTTATTCTAATCATCACACGGTACTTTAGATATATTATTCCCTCCTTCCCGTAAAGATCGGGACTTTTGACTTTTTAATTTGTGTTTGACTCAATTTTTAGTAAAGATGAATTTATTAAAAAACAATTAAAAAAATATATTTAGAAACTAGACACATTCATTTAACATATATATATATAAATTATTTGACATTATATGTCAACATATTGAAGAAAAAAAATTATAGATTAAATACTAAAAACAGAATGTTGTAATCTTTATGAGACGGAGGAAGTATTATATATTTTTTTTTCTGATCCGCAATGAAGCGCGGACATGAGGAATCTCAATTTATAATAAGATATGAACCAAAAGAAAATTTCTAAGGATATATTGTCATTATAGGAATAGAGATTTTTACATGCATCATTAGGAATTAGGTCTATAGTTTGGAAATTTCCTGTTCTTGTTTCTTGTCGTTCTTGCATTTCTAACCGTCCCACGATTTATAATTTCAGTCACTTTTGCATTTTTAGCTGCAATTTAATACTCCATCTGTTCTTATTTATTTATTTATTTATTTTTGAACAGTAATATAGTTTTTTTTTAATATAATAGGGAAATACTATTACACCTAATTTCTAAAAAAAAAAATTAGAAAAAATACTCCTAAACAAACCATCATTCCAAATAGTTGAGACCCACTCCTATAATCCACAAAAACTCCCTTAACAATTTTAAAAAGTCCATAAAATCCTTCCACCCCGATGATCTTAAGCCCACTAGAAAAAAAAGCTCATCTCAAACTCACAACCTCCCTAGGTCATCATCTTCAAGTTATACCTCGAGCCCCGTGCCACGCCAACCTGCTGCATTTATGAATGCCGAGGGCCAACCACTAGAGACTTCCCCGTCTCCCTCTTCATCCCAGGAAGAGTTGCCACCTCGCAAGAGGCAGAAAGTTCACCTCGTAGCCATCGTTGGACACCCGAAGATGAACCAACCCGAGTCACAACTCCTAAGCTTTGAGCCTAACAATTTAGTCATCCCTAACAATGATAACCTTAACAACTTTACCTAAACCTTTTTTATCTTAATCCTTAACATACCACACTTCCGCCCACCGCCAGACCATCACTGAACCATTACTTTAATGTAATTGCACCATTACTTAGGCACATTAGCTAGTGAAAAACATAGTGATGGGTGTCAATTAAATTTGTGTGGGATTAATCTAGACTTGGTGAACTAGTTAGGGTTTGTGTGTTTGTTTTGGACTCTGCATGAACGTGGCCAGGTTATTTTCCCACTTGATTTGAAGCTGCGTGTACGCAATTTTATGGAGTTGCGGACTCAAATCATGAAAAGAATCCCTCATTGATCACTTAGTGGACTGTTGACTCCTCTTTCTTATCCAGACTCACAAATTTACCAATTCACATGTAACGAATATTACTCCCTCCATCTTATAAGTTGTTAAGTTTGATTTATAAAATTTTATAAGAAATAATTTCTTAGGAAATTTTGAAAGTACCTAAAAAATAGGCATATCGTTCGATTATTTTAATATGAATATTTTAACCTTATATATTAATATGTTGAAATAAAATATTTATAAATTAAATGTTAAATATACTAAACTCGGAAAACCTTTATGAAATGAAAGGAGTACTATTGTTTTTTAATTTCTTCGGCATACAATTGCAATACGTTTACAAGGTTTTCTTAAATAGAACAGATAAGAGATGAGATTCATGAGAATATATAGTACTCCATCCGTCTTCTCACCAAAGTTAATATATTTGATTGATTATGAAGATTAAAAAATATTGTTAACTAAAAGGTAAAAATATAAAATAAATATATAAGATAAAAATAATTTTTTAAAGTGAGAAGGGAAATGAAAGGTAATGAGATAAAATTTGTGTGAAATTGTCTTTTTTTTACGAACGTATTAATTTTATTGAGATGATAAAAAAATAAATATATGATTATCAATTTTATTGGGAGGCAAGAGTTGATTTCAAGTTTAGTTTTGTAAAATTCAATTTTAAAAATTTCATTTTTAAAGTTCCCTTTGAGACTTCTTTGAGGGGCGACACTTCCGGATTCTAAACTCGGAAAAAAATACTGTGATTTCATCTAACACGTGAGTTTAATTTGATCTAAACTTTAAGATAATCCGTTCATTCTAATAAAATTGATACATTTAATTTTAGATAATCCCAATAAAATTGATCATTTTTCTAAAAAAAAATCTTTACATCAAATTTATCTTATTATCCTCTATTTCCTTTCTTAATCAGAAAAAATATTTTTGATTTATATACTTGTTTTACATTTTTATCTTCTAATCAACAATATTTTTTAATCTCTTTACTTAGATGTATCATTTTTGTTTGGTTAAGATTTATCATTCAAGAAAACGGATGAGTTAGAGAAAGTTTATTCTTTTTTTAATTTTTTTTAGGAAATGGGGGAGCACACTCTATATAATTCATTAATATAAAAGTCAAACGACACTTACATGCATATTCAGGGACTTTACAAAAAGAGCAACTCTGAATAAAACTGGAAGTACAACTGATTATGTCCTGATCTTTACAACATAACATAATCAGGCCACTATACAAAAAGGATCTAACTAACTAATTAGTGACTGAGGGGACTATGAAGTTAGTGAATGAGTCTGTCAAAATATGTCCTTACGTAGTATGTTGTTTCTTCGCTGGATCATCTGGACTACCCCTGCTACCACTTGCTGAGCATCCCT
>JBBYHH010122940.1:0-14598 GCA_038382905.1 Daphne laureola
AATAATGTAGTAAATCTTTATACTACTCCATAATAACTTCATAAACATGCTTACCTTAAGCAAATCTTGAAGAAATCCTTGTAGAGATATTCCAAAAATCCTCCAAGACTTTCGGCCAACACTAGAAAAAGAGGACAAAATCTTCAAAAACTTTCCATACTTAATCTCTTCTTTAAAATAACCAAGGAGCAAGCTCACCTTAAGATTATCTTCAAAAAATTGTTGAACAATGTTCTCCAAGAACCCCTTAAACTTTTGGCCGTGGGAGGAAATGGGAAGAGATGAAGTTATTCCTACTTCTAAGCTTAGTTTCATGAAGAAATACTCATGAAACCATGCTTTCCACTTTGATTCTTGAAGCTTTGATGAAGGATGAATGAATTTTCTTAAAGAACACAAGAAGTGCTTGATGAAGAAGATGAAGAATTATTTTGGTAGTGAGAAGGAGGTGGCTGCCGATTTGTGATGAGGGAGAGGATGAATTGGTCATACTCATCTAGCTTTATTTAAATTCCTATTACATAACAAACACCCACCAACCATTCCATTTTCCCTCAAAATCACCAGCCACACTTAATTAGGATTAGGGGGTATTTTCGTCCAATTTTCTGAAATGACCATTTTATCATCCAAAACCAAATTTTGGCAAAATTACTCGGGACTCACGTATACTTATAAAAGTATGAAATCTCACGGAATTGACCTCAAATTAATTCCCGTAACATGAGAATTATTAGAAAATGTGTTCCTATACGTTTAAAACAGAGTCCTGGTAATAGTGAAATTTGACCTCCGGACAATTTTTATCGAAAAATCACTATTCACCCGAGGTGATTGTAACATTCTCCCCCCCTTAGGACTCTTGGTCCTTCAAGAGTATCCTTAAGGTCAGCACTATTTCTGAATATCCTTATCGAAACTTGTACAACAAGTTACGCAAATCATTAGCGAAAAATTTAGACTATTCTCTAGTCACCATAGCTACTGATACGTCATTGTGATGAAGTTTGGTGCTGCAAATTAACCACCTTTCTGTGGTCAAAACTAATTCTCAAAATTTCTTCTTGGTCTTATCAATATAAAACCTGTTGGATACTTTATCATAACAGCGAACCCATATTGGTACCAGTGACGGGGTCTAAGTTTCTCCATAATCTGTCGTAATATCACAATTGGTCATAATTCAACCCAAATAACAATTAGGTTCCTACAACCTCAGAATCACATATAACATCATCGTCCTGCCAGACAGAAAAACCTATACTCTCTCGACGGCTCCTGATGGTCAGAACGTAACCAAACGAAGTCCTATATAACACATATGCATGCCACCAACACGGATCATATCTCTAACGGGTTTCACACCCGGACTTTCATAGGAATAACAGACGAATATAGTGCAGAATTGAATGACCCACTACTGTGGTACTGTACAAAACATCCGCAGATGTATCACAAATCACCAGAATGATGTAATCAAAACATATCACAATTAATCAGAACATTATCACAAAGTGACTATGTGTCACATATACCTTTTAAAAAGGCATTTACAACCATGCTATACAGTGTGGACCACTGTCAGACAGAATGGAGCTCAAAACTCCTATACGATCTCCCTAGGTGAGGTAAACCTTAAGATACTACGCATCTCCCGACTCTGAAATTCAGAGTTTCAGCATACTAATCATACTAAACAGACCTCGAAAGGTATTATATACAAACATCGACATTGGCAACCTCGGGTTGCCTCGATAATCTCTGATTCTAACTTACATGTGCAGAACGTCACCACATTGATGTTTTCCTGGTCTGGAATATGTACTACGGAATTGCCCCTTTCGGCATTTCAAGTGATATAGTAACCACACTTACTAACAATTCATTAACTCTTGGATGTTAGTCCTCCAACTTCCTTTAAACCAATAGAGCACTGTACCAGTGCAACATGAATTCGACTATCGGACAGAATTTAGAACGCTTTGTTCTTCCACGTAATTTATCCTGTCTGTATCCCAAGCTTATCCCTTCTCAAGATAAATCACGGGATTACACTCATTAATGACATACTTTTAAATTCTTACTTACGAATTCAAAATGGAGGGGTGGTAGACAAACCAACCCTATTACCTCAAATTTTCTCGCTGTTGGAACCTTCACCAGGATATAACCTCATTTCACATTTCTCGAGCAAGTCACAATTTCATCAATGTGATCTCGCAACCTACTATTAGATAGGGTCCAAGACCCTGATTGTCGAATTTCCAAGTACTCCACAACTATTGGTTTTGTACGCCACTGACCGAAACCTGATTCAGATAATACTCGGAACACTTTGACGGTGCAAAGTGTATAAATCATCTTCAAACTTACATGATAGAAGCGGTAGACATTCGGTGTATCACATGGCCGCAAAACTTCGATGTAAACTTATTATTGCAGACGCAACTTCAATCTTCCCGACTTGAGTGAAAACGGGCGATACTTGTAAGTTTCTAGCTTTACCAACTATCAATAAAAAGTTTTTATAAAATTCCACAATTTTCGAAATCTAGTTCTATCAATTTTCTATTAAACTAGACACATGAGGCTACGCTTAAAAAAATTCTGCTATCTTTTATGGAAGACAGTTTTGTGTCCAGCTCGAGTTCAATTCACGATCTAGGTCTACAGGTTGAAATAAGTTGTGGAAATTTAACGCAAGCTAGTAGACTTAGTTAGGAATCTTCCTGCCAAATTTCAAATCCAAAGGCCTCTTGTAAACTGAACAATTAAACTGTCATGACAACCTAATGGCGTGCCTTTTCGTTGACTAACTCTCTACTATATTGACACACTCGACCCACCGTCTGTCAGGCGGGAGTGGTAGTTTCGACTATCATCCAGGGCCTCTTAGTGGCGAATATCCGTTGGGCACATCTTATTGCTCCCTGAGTCAATTATCGGTATTTCTACACAACAACCACAGATAGTACCGAGTCCTAGGACTCTCTGGTACTCTCTAACGTAACTAACTAAACTAGAACGCCTCGTTGATCTTTGTTTTAATCTCGTAGTTCCTCTAACATTTGAAACTAATGTAGCATGCGAATGATCCTCACCGGATCATCCTGTTTATTTGTACGTATCATCGTGGTTAGCTCATGCGTCTTTATGTTAAGTTGTTACAGAATATGCTGGAGTTGACTGGCGTCATCATCTCGGTAGCTCATACTAGGGTTTTGAATAAGGCTTGATAAAGATCCTGGGTTGCGTCCCTGACACGGTACCTAAGAACCGATGTTAAGGCTCTACTTGATCTTTTTCACGCTCTTGTGAAAATTCCTATACCTATCCATCATTATCAATTTTCCAACTCTAATTCATATGGATCGGGATTCAATGATTTCCACTCGTACCCGATCTACCGGATCTATCAGCACCTCTGATCATTCCCTGATGTCCTGAATCTCTCTCGCTAGTCTGGGGTCGGGAGGGTAGAACTTAACTATCTATCTCTTCCATCTTACTCAGGAGGGCCTTCTGCACTACATCATGTTAAGTTGTGACACCCAAAGGTATCACATTTCTCTTGATCTCCGATCACAGGCCTTAGATAAATTTCTTGGCCTTCTCTTACACCATCATATTAGGGAACATATCTCACGAGCCCATCCAACTTATGCTCCCAGTCAGCGACAGACATGCTCCCCTGATTCAGGTTGTCGAACTCGACCTATTGGTGACCTCGGATAGCGTATCCAACCCATCACTCGTGAAATAAGTGGGAGTACTCTTCCCACCTCATACCGGGGTCTCACCATCCTTGTTGATCAATCCATGTGTTCCTCAAACCAACCACCCCCTTCCACCTATTATACGCTCGGTCGCGTAGGTTAAAGGTGGCTAGTGAAACTATTTCCTCTGATGGGAGGTCCAGCCTCAGAAACAAATGGTCCATACTACTAAACCAAGACTCAGCCGCCTCTGGCCCTACCTTACAGGTAAATCTAGAGGGACCGAGGTTCTAAAAATGCTCAATCATCATAACTTCATCTGGAGCTTCATTACGCTCAACTCATAATCTCCGGGCTCCATAGGTATCCTTGGAGTCATCATAATCCATATCTTGATGACAACGATATGGTCATTGATATCTTTCATCTCGGTGATGATCCTATGCAGGATGGTTGGGTCTAACATTTGACCGTATCCTCCGAACGTGAGGGTATCTCATGACATCATACTCACCATCCTCCTCATAACTTAGAACTACTTGGTAGTTCCAAAGACTAATCAGCGTAGTAATAGTATGCGTATCAAATTGTTCCAGCTCAGTGGTTGTGCTCTCAGACCAATTATCCAAACTATTTTGAACCGGTGGGTCAACGTGCATCTGCAGGTTGTGCTGTCCTCTCTCATCCCAGACACCATTCAGAAATGAACGTATGCGCTCGAGTACTTCCATCCGGTTCACCGAACCTCAGAAACCTATAACCATTTTCACAATCAGGTTCTTAAAGGTGATCAAATGATCACAGAACCTCTCAATCTGGGAGTTAAAAGTCCTCTAATAACATACTCACTCGATTGATCAATTCACAATTTGGTTCACCTATCTAATCAAGAATGATTACAGAACCTTAGAAACACTTAATTGATCAACTTACATTCAGGTTTACTAACCTGTGGACCTGTGTGGTTGTGACCGTAATTTCCTCGGGTTCCGTCGCTTTCTTCCTTAATTCTAGGAAGGAATGAGATCAATGTTGCCCAATATCCTGTAATACCATATAGAAAGAGCACGACATAATGGTTTACTTTCAATAAAGCAAGCAATAGTATTTCCTATGGCTCTGTAGTGTAGATGCAATGTATGATATACTACTTAAGCAGAGCAAGCGGAATTAAAATTCTGGCATAATCTTTTTGCTTGACCAATTTTAATTTCAGGCGTCCATTTCCTTAATGGATAAGTCTGGTGTGATTTCTGTTTTGCCTAAGATTAAATCAAGCCATAGTTTATATTAAATATGTTTAAACCTGGATGCCCGCAGTCCCACCTCCTGATTCCAAAATAGTCCACAAAAGAAGTTTATCAAGCTCCTCATGAACCATCCGGAAACCGATTAGTGAAATGAGATCTTTTCGCCCGAACATACTTAATATAAACCTACGCTCTGATACCAAATTGTCACCACCACCACCCGCCATTGTCTTTCCACTCACCCTTCAACCTTACGCAACCGGGGTCAGGTGGTGGTGGTGACACAAGGCGCGACCCACTTCTCCACTAAATCTCGCAAAACGTGTGAGGGGGTCAGGGTCGCACCGCCCAGTAGTGCCTTACGCGACCCATGACTCAGTGGGTGCACCGATATACTCCTGAATGTCTGAAAATTGCCTTCAAACTCCCCTTTGACTTGCAATCCTCCTCATTTGACCCGAGACTTGTTGACTTGGTCAATTAACTTCTAATTTGAGTTTCGAGCATCCTAATTTTCGTATTTTAGCTCCATTTTACCTTGCATCCTTGCATCTACAAAATAATCGAAGATAACAAGTAAAATGCACTAATGATCCAGTTTATGCATAGAAAGACGTATGAATTGTATGAAAAAGCCACATAAAAGTGTGTGTGTTTTGACACTCAACATTATGGCCATTAGAGGTGTTACAAATTTGTTTGATTTCTAATTGTTAGATTTATCCACGATCATAATCAACCATACAAAATCCCAGCTATCAAATTGGCGTCGTTGTCGGAGAGAGACAATTTCTAGGATTATCAAGTTGTGTCTCATGATGGATGATCATCTAGAGCAAGAACATAGGATACATGAATGACCTTTCTATAAGATCTTTGCTCTAAAACTATATAGAGACAATCATAGGCCCATTTGGCCAGCCACGATCGACTATAGTTATGTCATCCCGAAGCATGCCCTGAAATACGTGGATAGCCATTCATTTTAGGGACTTGCAACCAAAGATTCTATGGATCATCTTGATGATTTCACCATCATCTATGATACCTTTAGCCTCTCAGAGATGCGCGAAGATGTCAAACGACTGCTGTTATTTCTAGTTTCACTGAGAAGTAGTGCAAGAAGATTGTTTTTCAATCTCAAACTGACCAAGACCTCATCATAGGAAGATTTGAGAACAACTTTCTTAAATAAATATGATTCCAAGAGAGTTTAGGCACTCAAGAAGGAGATCAGGTTATTTAGTGAAGAACCTCACGAAAGTATTGCTCAACCATGGATTTGGATGAAGGGTTTGATAGGTCGATGTCCACATGTGGGTATGTCAAAAGAAGACCTAGTTTACACTTTCCATGAGGGACTATCGAATGAATCACGGGATCACTTGGATTCTTCCGTTGGTGGATGGCTCTTGAACAAAGATGGTGAAGAAGCATAGGAGCTGTTGGATATTCTAGAAGCACGTAAGGAATGGTGTAATGACAAACATCTCCACACCAAGGATGGGAACCAAGGCATTGAGGACAAAGAGAAAGATGTATCCTTACATGAACAAATGGTTGCCTTAATGTCTGCGGTAGAGCAATTGGTATAAAATTGAAGAAATTTTCAAAGTTATAAAGGAGGAAAGGCCATTAACTTAAAAGAATGACGAAAGAGAGGTGACATAACCAGAATTTCAAGACTCCAAGCTTACTGTGAGAAACATCAAGATGTACCCCAACAAGGATTTTGAAGTTTCACATAACGGGCCACTGAAAATTTTGAAACCCCCACCTTATGTTGAAGTCGCATTCCCAGGAAGATTGATGATCAAGCACCATGAATTTAATACTGGATTTGAAGGTGAAAGACAAAATTTGAAGACTTCTCAACTTGGATTTGACAAAGGAGTGGGGACTGTCCAGTTTCATTCGAGCAACATTGAGCAAGTATGCCATATCAAGGTGGTCGACAAGCATAGGGGACTTTTTTTTTAGTATTACAAGACAAAGGCATACACTTCCTCTAAGATGAATAACAAGAGATTCGAGCTAGCTGGGGATCAACCATCAACTCAAATACAAGACAAGATCAAGGATGAGAATCCACTTTACATCTGGAAGGTTAAAATAAGGAAGTGGAAGAGATCCTCCTTCCCATATCCATTCAAGGAGAGTGAGGATCAACACATCATGGTCCTACCACTATCAATACCTCCCTGAAGTCACTCACCTATGCCTAGTCAAGGCCGTTAAATGTGACACTTGTGGGAGGCACCCCAACGGTTTAAGTAGTTAATTGTTTTTGTGTTAATTATTTAGGTTGTTTTCAAAACTTTGGTCTAATAAAGCCTAACTAGTTCAGTTAATATTTTTTAGAACATGGATGCTCAATTGTTAAGGAGCAACCATCCAACACCATCACACATGGAGGGCAAGGTACAATTCTACCTTTACACATTTCTTTGAAGATTACAAGGTATGAATCTATACTTGAGCTTTATCATGACAGTTAGAAGGTGAAAAGCACTTTGAATTCCTTGTCTCTTTTCTTAAGCATGTGATGAATGTGTGATGATGTATGAAGTCTAAGCATGTTGAAATTAATTATTTCCATAAGTTGTGCGCTTAATTATTGGTAAGAGAGCATGAAGTTGAAATGAAATGAGAAATGCAAAAATTGAGATTCATGTCATGAATGCTAAATCATGAGTGCTTTCCACACCACACTTGTATGATTGCATTGGTGATATGTTGAGTGTAATGCCATATTGACATTTGATGCCCGAAATTGAACATGATATCTTAGCTCAATTTACCAATTGCATATTTTCAAATAATGACTCTCTTGCATTCATGTCACATGCTTAATGTGCATCACATCCATGATAACTTTTATGATATACATCCTTTCATTTTCATGATAACATACAAGTTACAAATGACTTTTCGAGTGTGAACTTTGTAAATACATTTTTGTGAGTCACACTCCATGCCTCATACTGATTGCAGATTTTTCAGGTACTTTTGAAACGCAAGGAGAGGGACTAACTCTTCAACTTTTATGGAACTGTAGGAGCAAGTAGTTGTTACCCGCATGTCACCACCCCTCCCCGGCTAGCATGTGCGTCGTGTGCGAAAACATCATGAACATTACCGGAAGACGGTGGCGATGGTGGAATCGAACTTCTCTTCAAATATGGGACCCAAAAACCAGACCATTTTTAAACTTTTCCAAACATATTGTTTCTAACGCATTACTTAGGTTTAAGGCATTCTAAATATCTTAATGCCTAAACCTACACCCGAAAACATGTTAGTGGTTTTGACAGAATATCACGCGTTGTCATGATTAATAACCATATACATCAGATTAGAACTACCACCCGCTCGGTTGGGTAGATAGTTCCAGAGCATGCCAAAATGATACAGTCATCCGATGTGATATGCATGCATATGCGTCCTAGAGATCCTTAACTACTGAAACCATATGCTTACTTGCTTGCGGGGTCCGCAGACAAGATCCCTGGAAAATACCGCAAGCTTCCGCTGATATACAAAAGTATAGCCAAATGCAGTCGGACTACTCCGCTGGCTGCTAACCGTAATCTCCTGAAAAGATTAATATAGGGCGTGAGTCCTTGAAAGGTACTCAGTAAGGGTCGGTAAGATTAGCAGACATAAATGCGGAACCTACAAAAGAGGTTAGCATAACAAACATAACATATATACATATGTCCCGAATGACCATCATAACTTGGGTCCGAAGACCAGTCCAGCAACAACATCCTTCATCATATAGCCCAGCTAATACTTAACGACAGACCCTGATGGCTGTAACCTACTCGGGATATATCTGGTGGCCGCAACCAACATGGAACATAAGGTATATCCTAAGATATACCAGTCGGCATCCGTAACTAACCGACACATGCGCATGGATCCAGCGAAGGGGCGTACGTTCCCCACATAACATAACATAACATATTGTCGTAAGTAACAACCTGATCATTTCTGATTAGGCGAGAGGCAAAACATACATAACATAGCATAAGCTTCCAGAAAACCATGTACCTGCATACTAATAATCTTACCGTGTAACTAGTACCATCTCCCAGGAGTCATTGGGCCCCACCCTCGACCCGAGTACTAGCCGTTAACTAGCCTAATATGCATAAGGAAACCCAATATTGCATATTAAGAAAGTTAATCCCCTTACCTGGAATAACAAAATCTGACGTGCCCGCAATAGTCCCGCAGACCAATCCTGCAACGTCAGAACCTATCCTGATTATCCAAAACATAACATGTTAAATTTTAGTTTATAACTAAAATTTCATACTTAACATACTTTTCCATACATTTCATAACCTTTCATCATAACTTTATTTCCTGAACTTTATACAAAAGTTCACATTTACCATTAAACATAGAGAGTTGACTTTTTACTCAAAAAGTCAATTACATCATACTTTATCCATAAAAGGTAACTTTTTTACCTTAAACCTCATAATTATACCTTAAGTTCCTAACCTTTTTAGAAACTTATAATTTGGCCCAAAACTTTCACATAATGCCAAATTTACCCAAGCATTCCTTACTTTTTACTTTTTCCTTACTTTTTTGCCTTTTTCACTTTTCTAGTGAACTTTCCTTTAACCTTAACCAAAATTGCACTAGGCATCCATAACTTTCACCTTAAGTGCAATTTAGCCCAAAACTTTCATAAAGTTACAAAAATTCCATTTTTTTCAACTTTTTCAACTTAAACAATTAATACCTCATTTGTGTGCTGATTTCCATGCCATGGGCGAAACTTTCGGCCATTCAACATTTTCACCCCAAACTTTTCAAAAGTGTCATTTTTCATACTTAACATTTATTTCCTTTATTAACCTTCCATTTAAAACCATAAAATGGTACTTTTTCACCAAATCACCAAATTAACCAAAACTCACATATAGTTTCGGTTTTCACCCAATATTTTCAGTTTCTTTCCATTTCAATGTTAAACCTTTCAAAAGTGTCATTTCTCATCCTTAAACTTTACTTCCTTAACCAAAACACCAATTTACTTCATAAAATGACACTTAATCCATAAAATACTCAATTAACCAAAAACACCAAAACTTTTTGGTTTTGAACCAAACTTTCGGCCTTTTCTCTTTTTTACCCAAACTTCACCAAACCTTTCATCTAAACCATTAACCTTTCTTTCCTTCACCTAATCTTCATTTAAACCATACTTTATCAACCAAAATCAACACAACATGCATCCAAGAATAAACCAAACTTTCAGTTTTCATACTTCCTTTTCCATATTCATTTTCCAACTTAATCCATCAACTTAATCCATCATCAAAATCATACTAACAACATTCCTTCATCAAAAATCAATCAACTTCATCATGCATTTCCATTCATCATTTTCGGCCATGAGGGAAAAACAACCAAGCAACATTTTTTTCATGATCATCAAAGAATTAAACATGCTCATCATGCTTCCATAAACAAGATACAAGCATGTTTCCAACTCAAATCAAACATACATGATTTTTCCTTCAATCATATGCTTAATCATCATCTCATAACTTAAACAAAAGATTACCTTGATGAGATGAAGAAATGAGTTGAAGAATATCTCCAAGAAAATCCATTAAACTTTCGGCCTCGACCTCAAAAAGAAAGAATAGATTAATTTCAAAGTTCCACCATTAGAACTTGAATTAGAAACCTAAATAAGCATCCTTACCTCTTTAATCCTTAATGAAACTTGATTATTAAAGATTCAAGATGAAGATTAGATGAAGAAAACACCATGGTCCTTTGCTCCTAGCTTGGCCGGCCTCTTTGAGAGAGAAGAAAGAAAGTATTTTCTCTTTCTTCTTTCTAATGTCTTAAACATTATATGTTTTCTAATTTGAATTTTCAATTCATTTCTTTTTCTTTTCTTAACATTTCCAAGAGATAATGTTTCTTCCAAACAATCCTACACCATTTGATGCGATTCTCATCAAGATATGCACCATTGAATTCATGACACAAGGTTGTCCAAATACTTAGCCATAATCATTTCTTCATTTCTTGTACAATTTCCTTATTTCCTTTTCTTTCATTTCTATTTCTTACTACATCACTTAAGCTCATTTACAAAATGCTCCATAAAGGCCACCAAAACCGCCAGCCTCTAAAGCCCAAGCCCAACATGTGATTTTTTCCAACTTTTTTTTAAAGTTGACCATTTTTTCATCCGAATCCAATTTTTGGAAAAATAGTCCGGACTCCTAAAATATTGTACCTTCATAGAATTTTGAATCCTAACCTCCAAATAACTCATCTGGACATTTAATTCATTCCCAACATCTCAATTTCATAAATTTCCAAGTCCCGAGAAATTCACATAACCAAATTCTGACAGAATTTCATTAGAAATGAATAGTACTTCCGGGGTGGGTGTAACATTGTGGGTGAACCACAACTAGAGACATTTCTCTCTAGTTTCACCTCCAATGAGGATCACTTCAGGGATGCCTTCTTCAGGAGTTTTAGAGCAAGAAAATTGTAGTCAAGGTTTAAAATCTCGTATCGGAGGTCGTAGCATTTTTCTGATGGTACGAGACAATATCGGTATATTAGAGATATCTCGGATGTACCAGATTTAGTGTATCGGACTTCATTTCATATATATACCTACATAAACATACATATATTCATATACTAATAAACAATAGATAACATCTAAATGTATCTAACTCTACCTATATTGAAAAACGTTTTGAGTAAAAAACAAATGTTATGGGTGAAAGATACATGTTAACAAAGTTGAAAAACTTAAACTTAGTTTGTACACGTTTTCCACAAATTTGTTGAGTAATATGGCCACCAGCTGTCTCCAAAGGTTATCGTTTTAATTTATTCCTTTCCCAAAACAATTAAATTCATTTTTTTTCCGAAACACATGTATTCACATCGGTTAACTTCTATGATCTTCATCGTCTCCACTCACTCGCTTTTTGTCTCATGAACAAATCATACCATACAAACACAATTCATCTGTATCCAAAACTCTACAACTTGTATTACTCCAATTTTATGTTTCGTCGCTGGTTTTCATGAATTGATACTGACGAACAGTTGTTGGAACCGTTAGAAAAATCAATCAAGCGAGCGGTGAACTCCAGATCATCATGTCGGCGGCTGAAATAGCGGCGACGATCGACGGTTAGATGTGTTACAGTCATCACCGAAAAAAAGATGGAAATCTGAGAAAAATTGCTGGCAGGCAAAATCTGTAATTACCTGGACTTTATGTTCAAGCGTGAGGGACACATTTTCTGATGTTTTCCAAGTCCCAGGAAGTGAGTTGAGGTTGATCTTTGAGATATTCCACTTCAGGAAATTAAAATATGACTATCGAGTCATTTTATCAAAATTTACCCCGGAAGGGTAAATTAGTCGGTTTGAAAGAAAGAATGCATTTTTATAATTATCATGACCCGATAATTTATTTGAAGTCCATTCCACGAGATTTTAGTAATTTAGGATATTTTGGAAATCCCGGATCATTTTGCCAAAAATGGGTTTCAGTGGGCAAAACAGTCATTTTAGAAAATTGGACAAAAATGCACATGATGGGCGATTTTGTTTGGCTGGCGGATTTTAATGTTTCATTTGGGCCCAAGTGTGGGCTTATGTGTAATATGGTTGGTATGGATGAATTTTGCAAGAATTAAAATAAAAGGAAAAAGAGAAGGAATATTTATGGATACATTTTTGGACAAAGCTTGACAAGTGTTTGTATCTAGTGGTTTGGATGGATTACAATATCTAATCCAAGGGCTAGAAATGAATATGGAGTGATAAGGTTTAGGATATATCTACATATTTATCTAATAAATGAATTTAGATATGTATATGTAGTAATAAGTAGTAAAAGAAAGCAAAAGAAAGAAAAGAAAGACAAGAAACAAAAACGTTTCCTGCCTCTCACCTTGCTAGCCGAAACCTGTTGCTCCTTCTTCCTCCATGGCTTCATCATCTTCAAGCTCCTAACTCAAGATCCATCAAAGATTAATTAAGGTAAGAAGTTTCCTTAGTTAATTAGTGAAGTTATCAAGGTTTGATCATGGAAATGATCCCTTCTCTTTTCTCTTTCTCTTAGCCAAAAATACAAGGGAGTTCTTGGAAAATTTGTTCCATCAAATCCTTCCTAATTCTTGAGGTAAGCTTATGTTCTTGGTAATCCCTCAATGATTCCATGTTTAGTTAAAGTTTTGGAGATGAAAGAGAAGCATGTTCATGAGTAATTTTGGATTTTGGTTGCAAGTATGTTAGTATGGTGTTCTTGGGTGTTTGATAAACATGTTTTGTTCTTGGATGGATCAGAAATTCATGTTGGATCATGGTTGTAAGGATGAGGCCGGAATGTTCATGAGAATTTTTTATGATGTTGGTTTGAATTTTTGTGAAGTTTTGGTGTTATGTTGATAATTATGAAGTTATGGATTGATTGGATAAATTGGAAGATGAAATTTGGAAGAAAACATGTTGAGGCTGAAAGTTAGGTTAGATTTTGATGAAATTTTGGTTAGTAATGTTTGTTGGATGAAAGTTGTAGATTTGTTAATTAATTGAAGGATTAATCATGAAAGTATTGAAGGAAATATTTTATTGGGTGAGTTTGCTCAAGGCCAAATTTTTTAAGGGTAATTTGTGATGTTTTGTTTGTTAAAGTTGGGATTAAATGAAAGATTAGTGAAGGAAAGAAAGTTTAAGGGCTATTATGACAAGTTGGTTGAAGTTTGGTTTGGTTTGGATCAAAACCAAATTTTTGGGCTAAAACCGAAAATTGATGAAGTTTTGGTTAATTTGGAGTTTTGGTGGGAAAATGTCATTTAATGAAGTTATTTGGTATTTTAGTTAAGGAAATAAATGTTAAGTATGAGAAATGACACTTTTGGAAGGTTTAAGGAAGAATCGAAATGAAACCGAAAGTTTGGGGGTCAATCCAAAAATTCAACGGTTTTGATGAGTTTTTCACTATTTTGGCTGTTTAATTGTATTAAATGATCATTTAGTGAAATAAATGAAGTTACAAATTAAAATGAATCAATTTGGTAAAGTTTTGAGTAAGTTTGTAGGTTTGGCCGAAATTATGGAGGTTTGACTGAAATTAATTGTGAATATTTCGGTAATTTTCATGATTAATTTGACAAGAATTGAAAAGCGGACAAAAAATGGAGTTTTGTCACTTTCTGGAATTTTAGGGTCAATTTGCATATTTTATGGAAAGTTTGGTTATGTTTGTGCAATTATGGAAAAGTAAAAGTAGAAAAGACCCTTAAAGTTCAAAGTTAAGAAAAGTTGTTAACTTTTCATTATTTTGGCATTTAGTGAAGTTTTGAGCCAAACTTGTAAGTTCCTAAAACGTTTAGGGACTTAAGTGGTAATTAATGCGAAATTACCTAAATTTGAGAATTTTAGTTAAATAACTAGAATTTCTCTGTTCCTGTAAATTTGTTAGTGTGATTCAGTATTCTGGAATTATCTGCTGGAGAACATTTTGGTGGCTACAGTAGATTAATCCGATTATCGAGGTAAGGGGATTAACTTTCTTAATATGCATTATCGATTTTCCTTATGCATATTAG
>JBBYHH010123049.1:0-14592 GCA_038382905.1 Daphne laureola
CTTGTATATCTTTTCTCATCATTGCGCACTGCATCACACGCTTCTATGATTTCTTTCATTTTCTGAGTTGATTACATCTTTGTCTTCTTATTTTATCATGATTTGATAAGATATTAATCTGATGGTTTCCATATTCTTCATCTTCAACACACATCCTTCTTTTTCCTATGAGTGTGTCTAAGAAACAAGTCCACATTAATCATAAATTTAGATCAAAATGTATGTATACCGAAATATTCAACATCATCTAAATACCACATGATTTCTTGTACTTTTGAATATTTTGCAACTTAATCCCAACATTTTTGAGCTTCTAAACCAAGAACTAGTAATCTTGGTCAAGACACTGAATTTATCAAAACTTTGCAAGTAGGTCCTCAAGGTTTTGGAACCATCAAAACAAGTGGCAGGAGGCAACAAAGTCAACAATCTCCTTATTTTTTATGATAACAAAACACTTCAAGAAGTTTTGATAACCTTTTTGAAATGAGTTTTGATAAAACTCTTGTAATAGAGTGTATGCTTCACCTTAGGATGAGCTTTGAAAAGTTCGTTGCAAATAAGTACATATTCTCCCTCTTAGGAAAATAGTTTTGGAAAATATTATTGGGATATTAATTGCATTCTATCAAAAGATCAAGCTACCCTTTACTTCTTGAACATATTTCTCCCCCTTTTTGTTATCATCAAAAAGGCACAATCAGAGAGAAGTACATATGTAAGACATGTAAGTGGGACTAAATGTATTACCAAGTTCTCATCAACGCGATGATATTCCATTCATCAACGTGTTAATAATTACCAAGTGATACAAGTAGTAACCTTGTGATATTTAACCATACAGATCAGTGATACACAATCTAATGTTCACATGAATGAGCATTCTTTTATGTTAGAATCAATTGAAGTGATCAACTCATTTAATGAATGATATGAAGCATGTATCGGTTTTAGAACAATCAGATACCAAAGTAGTTTTTCGTTGTTTCTTTTACTTAATGCTTATGCTAGAACAAATTGAATGAACATGAATATATGAGGTTTTAGATGATATAGATCATCATGAACATGCATACTTAATATTGTTTTTAGACATTTAAGTTTTAATCCTTGTGAATTACTAAACATGCATTTGTGAAAGGGATTGACAGATCATGCATATACTGACATGCTTGAATGTATAAAAGAATGGGTTGGTAACCCCAACTTTCTATCAAAACAATACAATAATAGAGTCAATGTATGATTTAACACAAATTCTGCAGATACTTGTCATCAACGTGTTGATAGGATGAGTATCAACGTGTTGATCAACATGCTCAATAGAAAAACACTAAACAAAATTAAACACACAAAGAGATGTATGAGCCAAATATAATTTATTTATTAATCAAAGTGAGGTTGAATAGCTTCAACCCACTGTAGGTGATGTAACAAAGAATATCTAGGCAAAATTAGAGAAATTAAAGAGATTATCCAAAATTACAACCC
Organism: Daphne laureola; assembly: GCA_038382905.1. Lineage (NCBI taxonomy): Eukaryota > Viridiplantae > Streptophyta > Magnoliopsida > Malvales > Thymelaeaceae > Daphne > Daphne laureola. The sequence goes on from JBBYHH010123049.1 coordinate 1,492, forward strand.
AAAACTAAATAAAAGCTCAACAAAAGAAAAACTAAAAGTTTTAGTCTTCTTCAGGCTCTTCATCATTGGTTGCTTGAGGGATAGGTTGAGGTGAAGCTTCAGGCTCAGGCTAGGTTCTACTTGGTCAGTTTGAGTCACCTTTATCGTAACCTTGGCCTTGTGATCTTTGGAGGGTCCATTTCATTCTCCTATTTCTTCTCTTTTCTTTGCACAGGGGACTCTGTATCTTTAGGCTTAGTTATCTTCCCTACTAACTTGGTTTCAAGAGGCACTCCTTGCTCTTCTTCAGATAAAGGAAAGAACTCATCACATATCTCCTTAATAGATAGGCTTTGAACCTTCTTCTCCAACATTGAGTCCAGAATTCCCTGGACAATCTTGGGTTCTTCTGCAGTAGAGGTTACTTTTGGTTCAGAGAAGTATTGGCCTAGTGCTTTTGCAGATATATCAGCCAGTTCTTCTATATATGAAGAAGAAAGAGGGAAGAACACATCCAACAGTTCTTCTCTGCATAGTCTTTCGCTTGCCAGGTCTTGTAAGTGGTTTACCAGACCTATGACCACCTTCAGGCTTTCTTATGTTTTCTTCATTTTCTCCATCTGATGATGATTCATTGAATGAACCATCATTGCCACTCCAAGCACCCATCATCTTGTGTCTTGTCTTCTTCTTGAAAGGTTTGTTGTCCTTCTTCTTTTTCTTCTCTTCATGCTGAGGACAGTCAAGAGCTATGTGTCCTCTTTCATTGCAATTGTAGCAGATTGGAACCTTCAAAAAGTTCCTTCCATATTTATTTCTTCTATCGTCATCTCTACTTTTTGTCTTGAAGTACTTTCTGAATTTCCTTGCAATAAGAGTAGCTTCATCTTCACTATCCTTTCTGTCTGACTGATGATGTTCTTGAACCTTCAGGACTATATTCTTTCCTTTATTGAGGTTTCTTCTTCCTCCTTTTCTTTCATCTCATAGGGGAGGAGTTTTCCGAACAATTCATCTATTGTGAGTGTTCACCTTCATTGATTGCTTCCACAATAGTCCTCCATCTAAGAGGCAGACTCCAAAAGATCTTCTTGACTAGCTCTTCATTTGTGTAAGACTTGCCAGCTGCTTGAGAGGTTTAAGAATTTCATTGAACCTCTTGAACATGTGTTCAATGCTCTCCTTGGGCTTCATCGTGAATAGCTCATATGCTCTCACCAACATATGTTCTTGTTATCCTTGACTTTGGTTGTTCCTTCATATGTGACCAACAACTTGTTCTACATATCATGAGCATTGTCACAAGAGGATATGAGGTTGTATTGATCAAGAGTCATTGCACCATATAGGATGCCGATTGCCTTGGCGTTGAGTGTGCAGATGTGATCATCCTCTCTGGAAAATTTAGTGAACTCCTTAGGAATATCAACTCTTTCAACATTCTTCTTTGTGCAAATTTGATTTCCTATGATGAAGCATCTCCAGATAGAAAAATCAATGGATTGGATGTGAATCCTAATCCTGTTCTTCAACCAGTTGAAATTTGTTGCATCAAATAGTGGAGCTTGGTTATGCTCTGTGCTTCATACATAGATGTACAGACCATCTGATCTTGACTTGAAACCGCAAGGTTCTTGAAAAGCAACCTTCTCTGATACCAATTGAAAACCCAGATATGGCCAAGAGGGGGTGAATTGACTTTAAAACATATTTAAAACTCCTTTAGCTTTAGAACCAAAACCCTTTAAACTCTCAGATCATCACGTTGATAACTCAGAGTTGAAAACACTTGCAACAACAAGGTATTAACACGTTGATAATCAGAACTAATAATAAATGTAAACAGAGTGAAGGACACAAGAATTTATAAAGGTTTGGTCCAACTTGATGTATGTCCTCTGTTATGACCCGTCCTACCGAACAAGTCATAACACAGTGCATAAGAAAATACTAGCAGTGACTTAATTGTCAAGTTATAAAACTAAGAAGAGTGATAGGTAGTTAAACTGTAATAAAGGAAAAGATGAAGAGGTGATTGAAAATAAAAGACTGAGTGGGGTTTATTTGCACATGTGGAAAGTTGTGGAGGACCAACTAATTAATAATTATGATTATTAATAATTGGTTAAATAAAAGAAAAGAAAGAAAAAGGAAGATCAGAACCAGTTTTTACGGATCCAGATTCTTCTTCTTCATCGAGCTGGTTCTAGGATCCTCTCGGTGGATGGAGGACGAAGGACGGGTTGGGGAAGAGAGCGACCACCGACGAGGAGGCGACCGGCGTTGGGCGTCTGGCGAATCATGATGGCAGGGGATCATTCCTCTTCATCCTGGTTCTGCTTCTTCGATGCGGAGACTTGGGCGACGATCGACGGAGGGTGAGCTGGTGGAGAGAGAGAAGAACCGGTGGAGCGAGGCCGACATCGAGCATGGCATGATGGTGGGGACGGCGGATCTACTGAGTCCTTCACCTTCTTCTGAATGGGCGGGATTTGCAAGGACAGAGGTAGACGAATGATCTGTCTGGTGGATGACGGTGGCATGTGCGAAACCTCACTGCCGGCGCGTGTTGGTGGCTGGCAACACTAGGCAACGTGGCTATGGCAGGGGGTGTCATGTTTTGATGTCTAAGTCACTTTGACTTAGTCACATATGCACGTTGGAGTCAGTTGCAGAGTTGCAGATAATGCTGGAGTTAAGCAAAAAATCAGGACTAGATTCTATTCTGTTTAGCATATTTCCTTTCTGTTTTGCATTCTTAACGTCTCTTTTTGTAAAGGCTATAAATCCACGTTTGTCATTCATTCATAAATCAGAGAGTATCTTCAATAAAATATCTAGCTTGATATCACAAGTTTCAACAAAGTGGTATCATAGCAACGCTAGTCCAGAAACAAAGAAACAGTAGTTTCATTTTAGAGATATAAACAATCAGTATCCAAGAGAGGAGAAAGCATGGCTGCAAGTTCTGAAGGAAGTTTTATGTAGCCTGCCATACCTAAATTTGATGGGTATTACGATCATTGGGCAATGTTGATGGAGAACTTCTTACGATCAAAGGAATACTGGCCATTGATTGAAGATGGTGTCCCAGAAGTGGAGTCAGAGGCGGCTATTACAGAAGCAGAACGCAAGGCCATAAGTGACCTCAAACTAAGAGATTTGAAGGTAAAGAACTACTTATTTCAAGCCATTGACAGGAGTATCATGGAAACTATTCTTGACAAGGCAACGTCAAAGAGCATATGGGAATCGATGAAACAAAAGTATCAAGGAACAACACATGTGAAAAGAGCTCAGTTGCAAGCTCTAAGGAAGGAATTCGAGATCCTTCAGATGAAAGAATGAGAAAAGGTGAAAGAATTCCTTTCTCGAACTCTTACTATTGCAGGTAAGATGAAAACTCATGGTGATCAGAAGATGGATCAAGTGGCAATTATTGAAAATATATTGAGATCAATGACCTCTAGATTTGATTATGTTGTATGTTCAATAGAAGAGTCCAATGATTTGGATAAATTAACATTGGATGAATTACATAGCATCTTACGTAGTAGCTTATTGGTACAGGAGCAAAGGATGAACAACCACAAAATTGTAGAAGAGCAGGCCTTGAAAGTCACGTATGCTGAAGGAGGAAGAGGCAGAGGAAGAGGAAGAGGTGCACCACGTGGTCGTGGAAGGGGAAGAGGCAGGCTGTCATTCAATAGAGCACTTGTGGAGTGTTACAAGTGTCATAAATTGGGACACTTTCAATATGAGTGTCCTAGTTGGGAGAAGGCAAACTTTGCTGAGCATGAAGAAGAGCAAGAGATGTTGTTGATGACTCACATTGAAATGACCAGAACTGAAGAAGACTGTGTTTGGTTTTTGGATTCCGGATGTAGTAACCATATGACAGGAAACAGACATTGGTTCTCAACATTGGATGATGGATTCAGGCAACATGTAAAGCTGGGGAATGACTCAAAGATGGTTGTCTTGGGCAAGGGAAATGTGAGACTGCAGGTAAACGGAATAACTCAAATAATAAGTGAAGTATTTTATGTGCCTGAATTAAAAAACAATTTGCTTAGTCTTGGGCAATTACAAGAAAAGGGTTTGGCCATTCTTATACAAGATGGAGGGTGAAAAGTTTATCCAGTACAAGGTCTGATCATGCAAATCAAAATGTATCACAATCAGATGTTCATCCTACAAGCTTCAAGGAACACTCAAGTATCAGCCCCTTCCTGCCTCCAATTTACCTCTGAAGAACAAACAAACTTATGGCATCGAAGGTTTGGTCACCTCAATCTTAAAGGGTTGCAGACTTTGTCGAACAAAGAAATGGTGAAAGGCTTGCCCCGCTTGGAGATTTCCAACAAGGTTTGCAGTGTGTGTATGGTGGGAAAACAACATCGTGAAGTCATTCCCAAAAGAAGCAGTTGGAGAGCAACTCGAGTGCTACAATTAATTCATGCTGATGTGTGCGGTCCTATTACTCCAGAATGGCCATAAGAGGTATATTCTTACATTCATAGATGACTACAGTAGAAAATTATGGATCTATTTTCTACATGCCAAGTCAGAATCATTTGAAGCATTCAAAAGGTTTAAAGTTTCAGTTGAGAAAGAGACAGGAAAATCAATATGTTGTTTACGTACTGAGCGTGGAGGAGAATTCACATCACTGGAATTTAATGAGTTTTGCAGTTCTAATGACATAACTCGACAATTGACTGCTGCATTCACACCACAACAGAATGGAGTTACAGAGAGGAAAAATAGAACCATAATGAATATGGTTCGGTGTATGATGTCTGAGCAACAAATTCCAAAGAGATTTTGGCCTGAAACAGCCAATTGGGCAGCATACTTGCTCAATCATTGTCCTACACTGGCAGTGAAGAACAAGACACCTGAGGAAGCTTGGAGTGGAGTTAAACTAGTGGTAAGTCACCTTAAACTATTTGGTTGCATCGGTCATGTGCATGTTCCTGATAACAAGAGGAAGAAGTTAGATGATAAAAGCATAAAATGTGTGTTTTTGGGACTTAGTGAAGAGTCTAAAGCTTTTAGAATGTACGATCCTTTGTCTAGAAAGGTGATAACTAGCAGGGATGTGGTATTCAAAGAAGACCAGAAATGGAACTGGACTGCTACAAGTAAGGCCAATCATGAAGACATCCTAATCTGTGAAGATGAGATTGAACAGTAGGAATTGTTTGAAGAGGACAGCGATGGTGAACAAGAAAATTCTAAAATTTCTTCTAATGCTTTAGACTGACCAGCCATAGATCCTGGTTCAAGAAGCTCAGACTCACCCAGTCCAGTTCAATGGAGGATTAGAAGGGCACCAAATTGGCTAGAAGATTATGTAAGCGCAGACGGGTTGTCAAGTGAAGAAAACAACAATTTGGTAATGATGGTGGCCACTAATTCCTCAGATCCTGTATTTTTTGAAGAAGCCAATAAAGATCTACGATGGAAAGTTGTCATGGATGAAGAAATGCAGGCCATTGAAAGTAATGACACATGGGAATTAACTGTCTTACCAGCAGAGGCAAAGTGTATTGGTGTAAAGTGGATATTTAAGACCAAGTATGACGAGAATGGAGAAATCAGCAAACACAAGGCACTTCTTGTTGCAAAGGGATACACACAACAACATGGGGTGGATTACACTGAAGTCTTTGCACCTTTAGCACGTTGGGATACTATCAGAATGTTACTGGCAGTTGCTGCTTATAAAGGGTGGAGTGCAACTTGATGTAAAAAGTGCTTTCTTACATGGAGAACTACAAGAGACAGTGTTTGTTGAACAACCACCTGGCTACATAATAGAAGGAGAAGAAGCTAAGGTCTATAGACTTAAGAAGGCATTGTACGGGCTGAAGCAAGCACCAATGGCATGGTATAGCAAGCTAGAATCTTATTTCTCGAAGGAAGGCTTTAAAAAATGTCCACATGAGCACACATTATTTATCAAGAAGGAAAGTGGAGGAAATCTTCTTATCATCAGTGTATATGTTGATAATCTTATTTTTACAGGAAATAACCAAGAGATGTTTGAAGAGTTTAAATCTTTCATGAAGAAAGAATTTGCAATGTCTGATCTTGGGAAAATGAAGTATTTCCTGGGCGTGGAAATAATACAAAACAGTGATGGTATTTTTATCCACCAAAGGAAGTATGCACAGTAGCTGTTGGAGAGATTTGAAATGGAGAAAATCAATTCTGTCAAAAATCCAATTATACCCGGATGCAAGTTAGGAAGAGATGAAGAAGGAACAAAAGTTGATGCAACAGTCTACAAGCAGATGACAGGAAGTCTCATGTACTTGTTAGCAATTAGTCCTGATCTTGGCTATGTAATGAGTCAAGTCTGCAGGTATATAGAGAAGCCTACTATGCTCCATCAACAGGCAATAAAAAGGATTATGCGCTAAATAAAGGGGACTACATACCTTGGAATATGGTACAAACATGGAAGTGGACAGAGGCTGATAGCTTTTTGTGATAGTGACTATGCAGACGACATTGAAGATCGAAAAAGTACATCTGGTTATGCCTTTCTACTCAGTTCAGGAGCAGTCTCTTGGTCCTCCAAGAAACAACCAGTTGTGTCACTATCAACCACTGAGGCAGAGTTCATTGCAGTTGCCTCATGTGCATGTCAAGGGATATGGATGCTAAGGATGCTTGAAGAACTCGGACACAGACAAAGTGAGAATATGACTATCTTATGTGATAATTGTTCTACCATCAAGTTATCAAAGAATCCAATCATGCATGGGAAAAGCAAACATATAGACGTAAGGTTTCATTTTCTTCGAGACTTGTCCAGTGAAGGAGTGATCAAGTTGGAATACTGCAGTACAAGTGAACAGGTAGTTGATATCATGACTAAAGCTTTAAGGTTTGATGTGTTTTTTAAGCTGAGAAGCATGCTTGGAATCTGCTCAATTGCAGAAGTAAACTGACTGCTCTTGTGTGTCAGTTTAAGGGATGATATGTTAGGTTTTGATGTCTAAGTCACTTTGCCTTGGTCACATATGCACGGTGGAGTCAGTTGCAGAGTTGCAGATAATACTGGAGTTGTTAAGCAAAAAATCAGGACTAGATTCTATTATGTTTAACATGTTTCCTTTCTGTTTTGCATTCTTAACGTCTCTTTTTGTAAAGGCTATAAAGCCAAGTTTATCATTCATTCATAAATAAGAGAGTATCTTCACTAAAATAGCTAGCTTGATATCACAAGTTTCAACATCAAGCTCCTCATTATTGTTTGAAAATCATGTTTTTTTTTTTCTTTCCTTTTGACAAGAAGAAAAAAAAAACTATCTCCTCGTTATTCTTTTCTCGAAATGAAAGTCTTAAATATGAAAGTCCTAAATTCGAGATTAAAAATTATATATCCAGTTTTTTTAGCTTAGAAAAATTATCCGTTAAAGGGGGTAAAATTTGACTCGAAACGAAATTTGACTAAAACAATAAGCTCTACGATTCATTCTTGAGCCCCACAAACGTACATTGCGTTGAAGCTGTTTGAGCTTCGAGCTTCGAAATAAAATGCTTTCGGAACTTGTTTTTAACAAGCAATTAGTGGAAATGTTTTGGATATCTTTTTTACATCTGCATTAAATTATTGGTATTTAATCATATGTATTTGATCTTAACGATTTACAAATAATAGAAAACATTATAGCTTTTTGGTGGTAAATTGTTCAAATATATTTGAACTATACACTAATTACAAATTTATATTTGAACAAAACATTGTTATGAAATTGATTTTAAAGTATAATTATTTTACAAATCCATGCCTTTAATTTGTCACTAAGTTCCTTTAGATGCTACAAAAAAAATGTTAGAAAAATTCTCGAATAATTAAACCTTTATAATTTATGAAACCATGACATTATTCCTTTTTTTCAGTTTGTTTCATGGATTGGGTTTTACAAAATCAGTTAAGTACTTGTTGTGAGAAATTAAGGGTTCCTTTAGTTATAAAAATTAAAAATATATTAATTATAAATAGTTGGATGTATAATTAATTATTAAAATGAGAGAACCTTGTTTTAATTTTTTTGAAAAACTCATGTATTAAAACAGAAAACCTTATTTTAAAATTTTTTATTTTAATACTAGAGTTTTCAAAATTTTAAAAATAATATTCTCTATTACTTAAAAACTAGTTACATATCTAAATATTTACAAATGAAATTTAAAATGGAAATTTTGAAAAAATTTAACTAAATAGATCTTAAATATTGCAGTAATAGTAAATAGTACTCCTCAAAATGTTTGATTTTTTCGGTGTTAGTTAATTTGACTTCAATTTATTTATATTATATCTCTATAGAAAACAATTGGAAAGAAAATATGTTCATAAAGTAAACATATGAAATTAACTTCAATATACAAAATTTAAAATCTATACTTATACATTTTTCAATCATTTTTAAGGAGAGATGGAGTAATATGTTTGGAATAGATGTAAAAAGGCGTCAAGAAGTTTGGGCTTGCATTCTTAAAACGCAAGACCCAAATTAAATTGGAAAGATACTTTCTCTTTGGGCCTGCGAAGTTCAATACGATGCTCACGAACTGGAAGAGTCTCAGATTTAGGTCCATCTTTTAGAGGCCCAATACACATCACTCATTGGAGGGCTATTATTATCATTTAGGTCAACTTTTAAAGGCCCAATAATACCCATACCCTGTTTTTTTTTTCTTTTCTTTTTTTGATCAAGTCCATACCCTGTCAATTGTGGTTTTTTTTATTCCCATACAGAATCATGTGCAAGAACCACTTTAAGATATTCATATTAAAAAAAATAACTAAGAAATACTCCTACAAGGGGTGAAAATTGAACAAACAGCTCGAATTCGTCTTGGATTCGGCTCGATTAAAAGGTCGTTCAAAAAGTTAACAAACAAAACTTGAACAAAATTAATTAAAGCTCGATACATATTTCAAGTCAAGTTTGAACACAGAGCTACTCGCATCGTCTCAAATTTTTATTAAAATTTTCCATTGAAATATTTGGTCAAATACCCAACGACAAACTCCGGGATAAATATATAAAGAGTCATATAAGTTACAGACTTCTAATGATATAGTCCTATAAGTATTCGAATTAACGTTTAAGTCATAAAACTTTTTGAAACTAACGTTAAAGTCTTAAAAGTTTGATCGTTTTAACAATTGAGTCCTCTTTCTTTTGTCGAGTTAACGTTTCAGTCCTAAAACAGAATCTGAAGAAATATTCTTTGTTTTCCCTCTTTTTCCCTAAACTTTTAAGCTACTGTCTCTTTTACCCAACTTTTTTTTTTTTAAGTATTTCAGTCCAGAAGCAAACTCTTTTTAAGTTTTTCGGTTTTTCTGAACCTACAAGATTTATAAATTGGTTTACTAAAATTTTGTTGTTTATCACCCAAGTCGCATTTCCCCAGTAAGACCCATCCTAGAATCAAAGGGCTATAAGAAGGAGTAAAAAATCCGTTGACAGATAGCAACTAAAATCTGATACTCGGATTGCTGCGAATATCCGGTACTAACCAGACTTTGTAAGTTCATGTTTGCTTTGTAAGTTGGTGTTTTAAGTATTAAAATTATTGCATGTTCCGTTTCAATATCTCGATTACGTTAATTGTTATTTTTCTGTACTACTGTATGTCTTACTTGCATTAATTAAAATATTAACCGCTTCCAATCTGTTATCAGAGTCATGTTTGTGTGAAATAAAAGTTTCAAAAGTTTGAGGCCCTTAACATACAAACTTGAAAACTTTAGTGGTTCAAATTCCTACTTTAAAGTTTTAGAACTTATTTGTTAGATTCCCTTCAAATTTAGGACTTGTTAGTAAAAATTCAAAATTATAAGACTGTTTTGTTAAAACTCGCAACCAACTTCTTTTAAAGATCAACCTTGAACACAAACATCATGACATGTTAACCAACTGAACATGCTTATGATTTTGGTAATTAAGATTTTTTATCCTCTTCAGCAAGTTCTGAGGTTTAAAGACGACAACTTGCTAGTGTGTTCTTTTGGTTAAAAAACTGAAGTTTTTAGAATTGATTTGAACTATAGATAAAAGAGAAAAATATGAATTAAATTGTTTGGAAAACTTTTTAGGTTTAACTTAGGATGAGTTCTTTACCAATTTTTGCATCAAAGTTTCATTAACAAACCATCAAATTAACAATTTCTCTTCAAAATTTCATCTCATAAACATCATACCAATTTCAAATATTTCTTAAAAAAAATTAAAACTACTAGGTATTTTTTATTGACGTAAGGTGTTTCTCTCCTATTGGTTCGGCTGATTTAGACCTGTTGAGTGACAAAGGATCTAACATGCTCATAGAATGAAGATCTGCTTAGAATCCGGGCCTAGGCCCAATGGGCTATATAGTGTCGGAAAACAGAAAAGGAAGCATATACATATTTTTCTTTTTCAAACGTTAGAGATGAATGTATAGCTTTCTTTCTACCAATATTGTTAAGAATTAAGATACAAAACTTCAAATAACTGTACAAAGAAAAAAAAAACACGTGTGCATAACAGTAGTGACGTAAAAAATATCTTGTAATTTTATTTACCATGTAAAATGCATGATCTGAACAAATATGACAAAAAAATTGTATTAAAAACAAAATGAAAAATGAAAAAACATAGAAGTGGCGTACATATATGTAATTATTTTCTCTTGTTCTGGTTCCTGGCTGAACTGTGTATAGATTAATGGAGAAAAGGAGAGTCCATGTATGAAGTGACACTCCCTCACTCTGATGAAGATGACATAATTTTTTTTGTTTCAAATAATAGTGTTTAACTCAAAATTTAATTAAGATAAACAGTAATATATATATATATATATATATTAAGATTTTAGATTACAAAATTTATAAATATAAATTATAAATTAAATACTTTAAAAAAAAATAAAGTAAAGATGTAATCTTCTAGAAGAAATAAATAAAGTTATGAAAGAGAACAGCTAATCTGAGGCAGAGGAAGTGGGTGGTGGATATTAAAGAACAGTAATCGTAGTTGTCTCTTTTACACAGAACATAATGGTGATTTAGTCAACTACCCAATCCTTAATTTATTAGTAGTTAAATATAGTTAATTTATCTGTAGCTGAAAGATTGACGCCGTACTTCCGGATCCAATACTCTTACTATATCCCATTTTTCACTTCATTAATTATGTATAATCACCTACAGTTGTGTGCGTATTACTAGTTTTGTCTCAAAAATAAAATAAAATAGAAAATGTTAGAGACACTCTCTCGATTTTTTTTACATGTGTTGATTTTTTTTACATGTTTTTGAGGATAAAAAGAATATTTAAAAATAAAATTAGTAATAGAAGAAATAAAGCCCTAGCCGCATCTACCAATTTGCTCGCCGTCACCGATCGCATCTTGTCACCGATCGCATCTTGCCTTGCAGCCACACTTTGCCGGCAAACTCAAGCCTCATCTCCACCGCTTCATCGGCCTTTTCTCAACCTGCCTGCAGTCGTGGTTTGTTATTCCTTTTCAACACTACCGCCATCTCATCTCCCCGACAACAGCTCGTCTCCTCCGCGCGATGGTTGTCTCCCGGTTTTTACTGCTTCATCACTCCGTCGTCTTCATGGCTCCAGCCCTAGTCATCGTTCCAGCCCTAGCCGCCGCTGCCGGTCTTCGCGACTCGCCAGGTCAGTCACGCATCGTCGACGTGCTCGTGCCAGCCTCTCACCGCTTCATCGGCCTCTCTCAACCTGCCTCCGGGTGTGGTTTTCGTCCGCTCCAGCCCAACCACGACCCTCGTGTGCGATCAGCAACGCCGTTTGTTCGCCAAAGGTCTCTCCGGTAGTTCACCGCAACACTGTATCGTCGTCATCTCCGTCGGGCTTTGGTGTGTTTCTTGGTCGCTTTGAGTTTGGTGCGGCAGGGGGACTCTCTGCCTCACCCAACACCATAAATGGTGAGGTATGGAGTATGAAGGGTATCAGACCAACTCTCCCTACTCCAGTACTATTATCTTGGTCTGCTACTATTTTGTTTTTTCCTTCCCACTTTCAGACTTTTCTCCCGTTAGTTGTCTGGTTGGTGCTTTTTAGCTTTTGCTTTGTAGAGTGTGATTTTTTGTTTGGCATATCAATTTCTGATTGCATGCGCATGGTGAGATGACAAAGGTCTTCTGGTGAGCCTATTTGATATGTCACGTTCCAGATTGAAGATGATTATATCTCTTGTATGACTTTATATGCTTTATCAAAACTGTCTTGTGGTCTATTGTCAGAGTTTGCTAGTCAGCAAATGTTTCGTCATCTCTTAGTTATCTAGTTGTTCTTGGCATTTAATGTTTGCTCATTTATTATGTTTCTTCTTATTGCGATAGGTTAATTTTTATTGTTATAAATACTCGCTTGTATTATTTTTTTTGGAAATAATGACAAGTCATTCTCGTTAATAAATAAATAAATAATTAGCATATCATAGTCTACAAAAATGAACACATAACAACAATTTAATGGGAGAGTGTCCAAATGCATGTAAGAGAATGTCTCTAACATTTCCCAAAAAAAAAAACATGTACATTTAGTTTTTAGCATTTACTGCATGATTTATTTTATTTTAATATGTAAAGTAACAAAAATTAAATACAATTATAAATCAGTATGCATAACTTATATTTTATTTTTTTCAAAAAGATTTATTAAATTATTTCTAATAATAATTTAAGCCTTCCACAACATTAAAAATAAAGGGTAAAGTGCACCGTTAGTCCCTTAATTTTGTTAAATATCATATTTGGGTTCTATTTTAAGAATTTGTCTTACTGGAGTCCTTTAACTTCATATTTTGTTTCATTCAGGTCATTTACCGTCAATGTTAAAACTAACGGGATTTTAGGAAAAATAATTTTTTAGGTACCGAAATTTTTTCTTTTATACTATTTTCACCCAAATAATTTAAAACGTAAAACTATTTCCAGACCACCGCCGCCGAAAATTTCAAAATGAAAAAAAAAATAGGCCGGACCATAGATCGAGGCCTAGGCCCGCCGAATCCCAGCGTAGGGCCGTCAAAACAGAGCCGGAGGCCGGCGAATCGGGCCCGGAGCAGGCGAATCAC
>JBBYHH010123160.1:0-14591 GCA_038382905.1 Daphne laureola
CCTGTTTCCGGCCTAGATATCGGTCGGGTTGAGGCTGCCCTTTCCACGTATAGTGCAGGACCTATGCGCGTGGTGGCGTGTTCGTCCTTCCCAACTGGGGCTGAATGTTTTTGGCCAAATCGCCTACAAAATGGCAAGCGTAGAAGCGTTCGCAGAGGTGTTTTTGCGCTTCTTCCATCTGGATCTGCGGACCGGCGCAACCCGGTTCCACGTTACTCCCATCAACATGGGAAATAATATCTCGATTACATTCTTTGCATCTCTGTGCTCGCTCCATGAGTGGAATAAGAATTTTTTCTTCGTTCTGCGGCAACCGGCCTGGCACTTTCAAGTTTTTTTGAATGTTGGCCCTGCGCATGCGGAGGCAGCGAAGCTGGTCCTGCATCACGAGAGCCCCAAGTGGCAGGTGTAGGTGACCCTACTTACTTGGCTGGACAACATCTTCTCTCGCGCGGTGTGCGATGAGCTGTTTCCATTTGAGTCGGATAACCTAGACGAGGTTATGCTGCGCTCGGCGGGACTGAGCACCCGACACTTGATAGATCCTGACATTGGGCCTCCTCATGAAGGGTGGTCTCCGGCAAAATGAGGCTAGGTGGTTAATGATCTCTTCGCCATGCTCACAAGTCTCAGGGGTAATTTTGCTGCCATCTTTCTTTTTATGCCCTTATCCTTGAACTGTTTTAACCTTTTGGTGTTGAAGATGACACACCCCGCTCTGGGGATGCGTTAGATAGGGTGAAGGCGGCCTCTCATACTGCGTTAAAGATTAACTTCAGTTGTCCCCAGTGGGACGGACCTGTTGGGTGAGATATTGGCTTTCTAGAAGCGCGCGGCTAGCAGTGAGAGTCCCTCTCTTAGAGGTAAGGCCGAATGCCTGAAGATCACTGGTGTCGATAGCTTTACTGCATAATCGATTGGCATGCGCCAAGTCTTCACAGGGAGAGTTGCCTCCCTACCCACTTTGATTGAGGCTGTTACTCCTACATCTGATGAGCCATCAACCGCAGGGCCTGAATTTGTGATGATGTTGGGCTCAAAAGAGGCGCCCGCTACAGGTGTGCCTTCTATCTATGCTCCAAAGTCTTCACCATGAATTCCATCTAAAGTTTCCGCCGCTATCCTTCTGCTGGCTCGCCCGCTGGGCTGCATAACTATGTTAAAGGGTACGGAGATAGGGGCTTCAGTGTAAGCGGTATTGGGGGCCTCAAGTTCTCCAGGCTTGATAGCTGAAGGAGCAAAGCCTCTGGTGCTCACCGCTAGCGTTGAGGCATCCTCTGTGATGGCTGTCACTGCCTCCGTGCCGTTTGGAGCTGTGACCCTGGAGTTGGCCATTGTTACCTCCGTGGCCTCCAAGGTGCCTTCCGCAGGTGTGGCAATAATGGATTGGTCTGCTTTCATAGGCTTAGCACCCCAGAGTGGGGAGGGGCTTGGATGGGGCAATGCGACACCCCTTTCAGTGGAGGCTAGTACTAGCGATGCCTCGTAGGGTGCTAACCCAAGTGAAAATAAGTGCTGATTTGCTCATGCTTATGGTATTTCTTGTTGACTTCCCTTTTACGCCCATCCTCTATTTGTAGGATCTGAGGACTGGCATGTTGGACGTCACGAAGTCCTGGATCTGTTGAACCTGGAAGTGAAGCTAGCGGAGGCTGGAGTACTCTCCCATTACTTGGAGAGAAAAAGGTTCCAGTCCAGGGCAGCCTTGGATCCAACTACCGTTCTTGCGGCAAGGGCGGCAGCTCGAGTTGAGTCTTTCACTCGCAAAGGGCATGACCTCACGGATGCATGAGATCCTATTTTCATTCTCACTAACAATTCGTCACTGTTGGTTAACGCGGATGAGACATTACTGTCCTGCCTTGAAGAGCTTCACACCCCCTTCGATCGTGAGCTTCTTGGGAGGACTTTGAGGTCTCCTGGGGATGGCCTTCGTGAGGCTGCGGATTCGCAACTCAGGGTAACTGCTTGACTTGTAAGATTATGGATGCTTTTTCATTCTCATGTTAATTTGAGCAATTGTAGGCCAGCATAAAAAGCTATCCTACGGCTGAAGAGGTTGATGAATTTTTGAAGTATGCCAACGTGCAGGATAGTGCTAAGTTGGTGGCACTACAGGAGAGCCGTGAGGTACGGGCGTGGCTGGAGGCAGAGAAGTTGAAATTGGCTAACCGCATTGCGCAATTTGAGGGGTGGTGCACCGTGCGCAATAAGGAGAGGGAGCGCTTGCATCTAGTTGACTTGCAAAAGAGCGATCTTCTGATAAAGTTCAAGGAGCGGATGTTCCAGTAGGCCGGTGCACTGAAATAGCAGGACATTGAGAATGGAGTGGTGATTGAAGCTATGATTGGGGTTCACAACGCAGCAGCAGAGTTCCACGAATGCGTGTAAGCGGAGGCCAATCTGGCTATTAAACGAGCCCAGAACGCTCTCTTTACCGTGCAGGGTGCTCTAGAAAGCATTGCTCAAGTATTTTGGATGCATCTGGGTGTACCAACGCTGCATTGGCCGGTCTTGCGTCTGTTGAGAGGGCGCTAGAGCTCACCCCTACTGCAGGTGAAGCCTGTGCCACTCCTGGCTCTGAACAGGTACCTGTACCTAATAGAGTTGCCAAAATAGAGGAGAAGATGCTTAACTTCATGCGTAGGGCGATGTTGGTGTGCATGGTTTCGAGGAGGGCTGGCTCCGCTGTCGGTGGCAGGTTGAGAAGTTGTTCCCCGAGATTAGTTTCAACTCGTTGAACACGTTTGCCTGCGAGGAACCTGATGTAGCTACCCTCCTCCAGTAGGGCCAATCCAATGGCAAGTTTGGTCCTGCAATCCTTTAGAGGGGGATGGAGTCTCCAATGCTATGGATGACCCTCCCCAGGACAATGTATAAACTTCAGAATTTAGAATGAGCAGTTATTTATTCTATTGCATAGTTTTTTGGTGTTTTGTTCCGTGTATGAGTTCTCACGCGCACGTAGGATTGCATTCGTATGGCGCTCCCACGGCGGGGCCTGACAAGGCTTTAAGCTTTGCTCAAGCCTTAGTGGCCGTTCTGACCGATCGGGTATAGAAGGCGCTTGGATTGTCATAAATCCCAAGGGTGACCACTCTAGCTGATTGCCCTTAATGGAATCACTGTGGCGGTGCCTGACAAGGCCTTGACTTAGTTTAGTAAGTCCGTTCTGACCGGTTAGGTTCAGAAGGTGCCTGTTTAGCCTGACCGCACTGACTAATCAGGCGCAGAGGGCTCTATCATTTTTTCTTTGCTAAGCTTTAACCTTGCGTGTGTTCCTATAGCTGTTAAAATTGAAGATACTGAATAAGAGTCATGCTGGCATTATATTAATAGAAATAGTTACACATAGTAGGGGCGCAAGTCATCAGCATCATAATTCCTGGGGAGTGGCTTTCCATTATAGCCTATGAACTTGAACACGCCGGTACACACTTATCGGTGGATGAGGAATGGTCCATCCCAATTTGGTCATAGCACCCCCTATTGGAGGTCCCTGCCGGTGAGTTCTGACCGTAGCAGCGTGAGGGCCCCTTCTTTTAGTTCTTTCGGCTTTACTTTAGCCTTACGTAATAGGTTGAGTCACTATTTGAGGGCTCTCATGCGGAGCCGAGCGCCTTCACGGAGCTCTTCCAGGAGATCTAACTTTGCCCACAAGCTAACTTTGCCCACAGGTTCAATGGGTAGCAAGGCATCCGTTCCATAGACCAAGGAGAATGGGGTTTCACTGGTTGGGGTTCCCAGGGTTGTGCGATAGTCTAATAGTACATTGTTTACCTCATAGGCCCATCGCCCCTTTGGTCCGTCCAGTTGTTTTTTGATTCCTCTCTTGAGGGTGTGACTTGTTACCTCCACTTGACCATTTGATTAGGGGTGCGCGACGGGCACGTACAACATTCTTATGTTGTTCTTGGCTACCCATTCCTGAACATTGATGGTGGCGAATTGCATTCCATTGTCCGTGATGATGGTGCGGGGGCTACCATATCGCCATACCAAGTTCTTCTAGAGGAATGTGATGACTCTCTCCGAGTTGATTGTCGCGAGGGGGTTCTACTTCTATCCATTTGGTAAAGTAGTCCACTACCACAATATAAAATCGATATTGACCTTGGGCTATTGGCATTGGGCCAATCAAGTCAAGGCCCCAGAGTGCGAATGGTATGGGGTAGGTAAGTGATGGTGATATCGCAGCCGGCAACCATTGCACCCTTAAGTTAAGCTGGCATTGGCAGCACTTGCGCACCAGATTCTTCGCCTGCTTTACCATGATGGGCCAGTAATATCCTTATCAGATGCCTTTGTGTGTGAGGGTGTCGGCTGCAATGTGGGCCCGGCATGTTCCTTGGTGTGTCTCTTCTAGCAGGTGTTGCCCTTCTTCTGTGGTGAGACATCTCTATAGGGGGGCCCAGCATCCGTGATGCCACAGGAGGTTGTCTATGATGACAAAGTGAGTGGCGCGCCTGCGCACTGCTTTCTTGACGTCAGTAGTGATCTGTGAAAGCCCCTGCAGCTGCCTCATAATCAGTGTCCACCAGTCCAGTTTTGCCAGTTCCTGAGTTTGGGGGACACTGATGTCTGCTGTGTGGATGTCAATGGAGGGTCATGCTAATGCTTCAGATTCGGATGGCATTCGTCCTTTAGATAGGGCATCTGTCTTCTCATTCGCTGCTCTTGGTATGTGGATGAGACTAACCTCTTCAAGCTCTTTTATGAGGCCCTTAACGAGTCTCAAATATTTTATCAGCGGGACGTCCTTGCACTCTGAGGTCCCATGTACTTGGTGTACTACTAGCTGTGAGTCGCTATGAACCATGAGTCACCGAATCCCTTTCTTGATCGCCATTCACAGTCCTGCTACCAGGGCTTCATATTCTGCCACGTTATTGGTCACTAGGAACCTGAATGTCACCTTGAGTTTTTCTTCCATTCCCAGGGGTCCTTGCAGGTAAATGCCCCCACCTGGAGAATCTACGTTGGATGCGCCATCCACATACATGCTCCATTCTGGTGCAGATGGTTCTCTCGATTGTGGCTCCTCCTCGGTGTCCAAGGGTCCCCCAGAGAATTTTTCTATGAAATCCGTGAGGGTCTACCCCTTGATTACCTTGCGAGACTCATAGGTGATGTTGTATTCACTGAGCTCGATGCAACACTTAACGAGGTAGCCTGAGTGTTCTGGGCAGTCGAGAATATCCTTTATTGGGAGATCTGTGGGCACGGTCACCGCGTGGCATTGGAAATCCAGCTTTAGCTTTCACGCGGCATAAACGAGGGCCAAAATTAGCTTTTGTAGACTCGGGTACCGTGTTTCCGCTGCTTGCAATGTGTGGCTTGTGTAGTAGATCGACCACTGTTTATTTCCTTCTTCGCTGAGTAATACTGAGGCGACGCTGGTGCTATTTGCTGATAGGTAGAGAACCATGGCCTCACCCGCCTGGGGGCATTTGAGCATTGGTAGCTTCTTCAGGTGTTCTTTGATTGCTTCTAGGCTTCTTGGCAATCTGTTGTCCATTTGCAGGCTTTTCATCGCTTTATTTGTGTGAAGAATGGTCTTCACTTATCTCCTAATTTTGATATGAACCTTCCCAGTGCAACCAGCCTCCCAGCTAGCTGTTGTACATCTCTGAGGCCGCGGGGGGTTCTGAGGCTTGCGATGGCCTCAATCTTCTTTGGGTTCACAGCGACCCCTGCTCACGAGATATGAACTCCCAAAAATTTTCCTTCACTCATACCAAACACACACTTCGTTGGGTTTAACCTCATGCTGTAAGCTCATAAGTTTCCAAAGGTCTCTTCTAGATGATCCAAATGTGCTGGTGTGGTTCCGCTTCTGATGACGATGTCGTCTACATAGGCTTCTAGGTTCCCAACAAATTGATTGGCGAAGACTCGATTCATAAGCCTTTGAAATGTTGCACCCGCATTTTTTAACCCGAACGGCATGCGCACATAGTAGTAGACGGCGTTGCCCGTTGTGAATGTTGTCTTCATAGCATCCGCAGGGTCCATATATACTTAGTGGTACCCACTATAAGCATCCAAGAAGGATAGGACCGGGTACCGCGCTATTGTATCGATGAGTTGATCGATGGGGGGTAATGGATATGGATATTTGGGGCATGCTTTGTTGACCCCCTTGTAGTCAACGCAGAGATGTCACTCTCCGCTTTCCTTTGTGACCAGAACAATATTAGCGACCTAGTTGGTATAATGAACTTCCTTAATTATATTAGCATCAAGAAATTTATGAACCTCTGAACGTAAAAATTCCTTTCAATCTGGGGGAATGCCCCTTGTTTTCTGCCTAATAAGGGTGAAATCAGGGAGAACATTAAGCTTGTGAGAGATCACTTTGGGGTCGACGCCTGGTAGATCAGCATGGCTCGATGCGAAGACATCCAGGTTGGCCTGAAGCAGGTAGATGAGGGCATCTTTAGTTGGTGATGGCAGGTTTTTCCCAATGCGGAACTTCTTCCCTGGCGATATCTCCACCTCCTCAAAGTCTCCTGATAGGTTTGGAAGCTCGTCTGTACATTCCTGTGTTGCGCTCTCAGGGGCGGGCTGGCATCTCTTGGGCTCCGCATGGCGTGGTGTCTGTGCCCGCTCAATTAGGGATTCTACGTAGTTTCCCCTCGAGATATTCTGGCTGACATAGATGTAGGCATCCCCTGAGCTTGTTGTGAATTCTAGGGTGAGAGTGCGCACATCGCATCGCACGTGGAATTCCACCTGGGTTTTCATTCCGATGATCGCATTGATAAGCGATGGTATGTCCAAGACTATGAATCTATGAAGCTAGAGCTGCAGGTAGGGACTCCGCCGGCTGTTGTCCCCATCATCATGAAGGGGAGGGTGATGACTCCCAACGTGGGGATCTCTTCTTTCCCGATGCCATAGGTTGCGCCCTTCGCTGGCTGGATGCGAGAGAAGGAAACCTTGGCGGCCTGGAGGGTTTGCTTGTAGACTACATTTGCATTCGCCCCAGTGTCCACAAAGATCTTGTCCGTATACCAACCTGTGATGCGGGCTATGATGATCAGTGGGTCTGCATGAGGGACCACTACTGACGTACTGTCTCATCGGTGAATGAGTTGGGCTGCGGAGTGCTCGAGTTGGTAGATTTTCCTGATGTAACGATGTTTTGCCGCTGCCCCTTCGCATTGCGTTATTACGTGAATGCGACCTGCTGGGGGCGGTATGCGGTCCCCTTCTCTCCGTTACGACCGATGATTTTCCCGTGGCTACTTGTCTTCACCCTCGCGGTTGCTTTCGTGCTTGCGACCCCTGGGTGATTCCTTTTTGGGGGGAGTGGTCCCGCGAAATAAATTCAGATAGCTCCCCATGTGCGGCCATTTCCGCCAACATTTTTCTAAGCTCAATGCAGTTCTTAGTGTCGTGCATTTTATCGCGGTGGTATCGACGGTATTTTCTTGATCGGAGATTGGCTTTCTTGGACAGGGGGTGTGGCCATTTCGGGACCACACGCCTCGCTTCAAGGATGTGGAGGATGTTGGTTCATAAATCTCGGAGAGGCGGGAGCCGTGGATAATGGTGTTCCCGCGTAGGCTGGGATGAGAATTGGGTGCGCTTTGCCCCTACTCGGTTATCTTGTCATCGCGGATTCTGGACTCTGCCTTCGCCTTGTGAGGGCTTGTACTGCGGCTTAATTATCTCTTCTGCATGCATGAATCTAATGGATCTGGCGAGGAACTGCTCCATGCTACCTGGGGGATTAGTATTGACTTTCACGAAGAATCGGGAGTCTCATTGAAGCCCTTGCATGGTAGCGAGGAGTCTCGTCTCTTCACTCAAATTAGGGACCTGGATTGCTTCCGCTTGGAAACGCTGAATATATTCCTTGAGAGGCTCTTCCTTGCGCTATCTCACTTTAGGTAGGTGGGCCGTCATTTTTGGTGAGAGCTTAGAGCCTATAAAATAGTTAGAGGCGAAGGAGAGTTTCACGAAGGAGTTAAACTGCTTACCCCTCAGAGTGTTGTACCAAGCGACGGCTGCTCCGGTCAGCGTGGAGCTGAAGGCTTGACACATGGTGCTATCGTATGCCCTAGAGATGGCCATTGCTGAGACATATCTTTGCAAGTGTACGTCTGGATCAGAGAGTCCGTCATAAGCATCGAGCTTTGGTTGCCAAAATTGTTCTGGTAATGACGAAGCAAGGATTTGGCTCGCGAATGGCTGGGTCCAAAGGTGGTTTAGACCCAGTCCTGCGCTTGATGTATTGGTTCTCTCTTATCGCTTCTCCATTTGCTCCATGCACCGGGCCAGCGCACTAAGGGTAGCGGTGTGAGCAGGGCCCGTCGTATTTTCCTGTATTGACGGCGGGGGTGGCGGTGCACTCACAGCTTGGCGTGCTATTGGGATGCCTCCTATGGCATCCAGTACTCCCCTGAGAGTCTCCTCTAGTGTATTTCAGAGGTTATTGGCCACCGCCTCCGTGATGGCTGAAATTGTTGCTTGGTCCAAGCCCGCAATGTTAGTTTGCTGAAGTACCACGTTCTGTTAGACGTCTCCTGCTCCTCCGTGAGGAGCTACGCTTTCTCCAATGGTGTGAACGAAAATGTTATCTTCCTGGTGCGGAGGATCCTTGTTTCTGCCGTTGATTCTCTCATCGTGGAGGCATTCACTAGCTCTGGTTCTTGGTATGGTGAGTTTCGTGGGCTACATTCGTTTCCCACAGACGGCGCCAATCTGATAGCCTGGATTTTGGCTATCTGGATACTGTGACTTTGTACTTCCGGTACTCATCCGATGGTGAGTCCAAACCTGCAAAAGACCAGAGATTGTGATCTCGGAAACACACTCCGACTCTCAAGTCAGTTCAAGGTCCAGGACTCAATAGTGTTTTATCAGAGAGAATATCGTATCTTCAACTCTCCTGGGCCTTCCTTTATATAGGGCTCAGACCCAGTGGTTAACCCTCCATAAATCGGAGTGATGGACGGTTTACCCCATGCTTGTTTGCTCATGACTGGCGTAGTGGCCTGGACGAGTGGGTGATGGTTTACCCGGGATGTGGGAATCGTGGGCAAAGACTTGGTTGCCCATGCCTTCTTCTGTGCGGAGGGGCGTCGCCCTCGCAGCGCGCGGGGCCTCGTTATCTCCCGCATATGCCTCTATTTGGACGTTGTCCTTCGCCATATGAAGGGGCCTCAGGGTGGTTGCATGCTGTGCAGGCAGACCTTGTCATGCGCGAGTCCTGCCTAGGTGCGTGCTTGGATAGTGTACCATAAATATTATCTCCATTTGACTTTAATATATTTATATAAATATTAGTACCTCCGTCCCAATTTAATAGTTACGTTTCTTTTTCAGTATTTAATCTATGAATTATTTTATTCATTGTTTTGTTATAGAATGTCAAATAATTTATATACAAAAGATAAGTCAATGAGTCTAGTTTCTAAAAATATTTTTTTTCAATTTTTTTAACAAACTCTTATTAATTAAAAATTAAGTTAAACAAAAGATCACAAGTTAAAAATCTCAATTAAAAAGGGACGGAGGGAGTAGATAAAAAGAAAATTTAAAAAAGTATGTTCACATAAACTATAGGGACATAATATTACCATTTGTGTATAAAAAGTTTAAATTAATATTAAAAAATGTTTGAGAAATAAAATTATGAATAACTAAATGCTGAGACTATATACGTTTCAAAAGATTTAGAAGAGAGAATATTTGATTGGATGGAGAATTTTTTTTTTTTGAACCGGAATGATCTTCATTTACTAGGTTTGAACGAGAATCATCTTCATTCTTAAATATGTTTGTCTTATCTAAAAATATACTCCCTCTATCCTGATTTAATTGTTATGTTTCATTTTTAAATTTTAGTTTGATTTAATTTTTTATTAGAAAAAATTTATTAAAAATATTTAAAAAAAATATTTTTACAAACTAAACACATTGATCTATCTTATATATATATAAGTTACTTCATTTTATATATTAAAATGTTAAAGAAAAAAAAAAAATATTAGATACCGTAACTATTAAAAATAGGATGATGAAGTATGTTATTGGATGGAGAATCTTAATCATCATACATACTCTGCTCATAATAGTGTAATAACTTAGTCTGGAATCGTACAGTGTACTCCTTCCACACCTTGTTTAATTACTAGGTTTTATTATCAAATAATCACTTAAATTATATCGATACAATCACTTTAGTTCCTAAATTATAAAATGTGTTAATTCAGTCTCTTTAATTATGTACTGTCAATTACTTTACCGATTTTACCGTATCAATGTTAGTTGATATTAAGGAAAATCCTTTCTATGATCATAGTTCATTCTAATCTATATCCAAAGTCCCTAAACCTATAAGATCTAACTAGGGATAATAGTGGGTTGGAGTAAACCATAATCCGCGGAGATCCGCAATCTATATTGTGGATTTATCCACGGATACGTGAAGGTGGATTATTTTCTAACCTGCTAGGGTTCGTGGAGATGGATTTGACTCCTCCGCACCACGGATTTGCGGATATTCACAACTCGCAAGCTCATTATGCATACTAATTATGCCCAAAAAACCTTTAACTAGTACTCCCTCCATCAATTTTTAATAGTTACGTTTCTTTTTCAGCATTTAATCTATATTTTGTTTTCTTCAACATTTTGGTATATAAAATTAACTAACTTATATACATAAGATAAATCAATGTGTCTAGTTTTAAAAATATTTTTTTTTTAACTTTCGAGCAAATTGTTCAAATAAAAAATTGAGTCAAACAAAAGTTCAAAAGCCAAACGTAACGATTAAATAGGGACGAAGGGAGTAACATTTATCTATATTATCTCTTTAGTATTTTTAACTTGTAGCATAAATTGTTATGTTTCTAAATATTAAGATAATATTATGTACTCCTTTCGTTCTTAAACATTTAATGTGTTTTTTTTTAATACAGTGGTAGACTCAACTTTTTATTAGAATTTTTTTTTTTTTTTTGAGAAACATTGAATTATACTTTGCATATAGATTATTTAACTTCATATATTAAAATGTTGAAGAAATATCAAATCTTAGATTAAATGCTTAAAAAAAAGCACACCAATTTTTTAGGGACGAGAGTAGTACATCTCTAATTAATAAGTGTGATTATCCTTAAAACTAACAGTTGAAAATTATGAAATGTTGATATTGAAGTATCCACGGATACTCCACGAAAGTTAAAAAATCTCTGAATGGTGGAGGTGGAGGCAAATTTGCCTTCGCTAGGAAAATACCGACAAACCACAGAGGTAAAATAATCCTCGGACCATGGAGATAGATGAGCCCCCTCTGCGGATAATACGCTCCACTGTCATTCCTATATCTAACAGAAATATCACCTCAGTGGTTTTCTGGGTCGGTGGGTGGGTGTGTCAGGTTGAAGAGAGATGCAGGGTTGGCCACTACATCTCCTTAAAGTTGTGAACTTAAGCATTTGCAACCTAATGGTTTAAAATCTTATAAATATGTCACTCATCTGTTAAAAAACTAACAACGTTGGAGTTTTTTTAAGCGAGTTACCGAGTTAAAGGACTAAAGTGTTTGAACTTACATAGTTCAGGGGCTGAGTAGGCACATTTTACAATTCAGGGACTAAAGTGTATCAGTTAACATATTTAAGGGAACTATTTGACAATAAAACCTAATTGTTACGTTTGATTTTCAAATTTTATTTTGATTCAATTTTTTACTAGAACGAATTTGGTCAAAAAAATTGAAATTTTTTTTTCTAGAAACTAGAGACATTGATTTACCTTATATATTTAAGTTACTTAAATCTATGTACCAAAATTTTTAAATATATATATATATATAGATTAGTTGCTCAAAATGAAATGTAATTATTAAAAATGGATGAAGAGAATATGTATTTACGGAGTTGAGTTGGTGTCGAGTTATTCGATAGTGCAGTTAATATACTCCCTTCGTACTCAGATAATTGCACTATTTGACTTTCATATTTTAAAATTTAATATTTGACTAAAATATTTACGAAGATAAATAAGATAAAAAAATTCAAAAAAAAATATACTCCCCTGGTTCCCAAATAATATTACACTTTGTGTGAGCATGAAGATTAACGTGAATTTAAGATTTTATGTAGTTTGACACAATTGTCCTTGAATAGATGTTGCATAAAAAATGGGATAGAAAAAGTAAAGATAAAGTATGGATAGTTTTGTAATTTAGGAGTAGAGAAATTTCATTTCTTAGGAAAGTGTAAAACTTTTGAGAGACATTCCACAAAACAAATTTAAGATTATTTGGGGACGGAGAGAATATATATTTAGGAGAGGTATATTGCAAATTAATGAATCATAATACAGATAAAAAATATTTAACTTTAAATATCTAAATATGTATGAAAAATACTAAATTATAGGAGGCTTGAGTATTTGTGCCTGGGCATAGTATGCCCAGATTCTTACCATCTAAACGTCTGTTTCTCTCTCTATATATATAATTAAAAAAACAGAACGTAAATGTTTTTGAAATAAGGAACTACCACAATTGAATGAGAATTAATGATAATTAAGAAAATGGCTAAAAATCAGGGAATTTTCATACCCAAAATCCCAATTCAAAACTGTTAGAATTTTCATATGTGGGCTACATTAATTGTCTAATTTTATCTAATCAGATTAAAGATTAAATTGGTCAAATAAAATATACAGATGGGTTCATATGGTAATTGATCTATTTACGGGCTTGTAACTCCAATTTGATAATAGATGTGGGTTTATTGTGTAGGCTAATAGAGTCCATGGGCCGTTGATGTGTAGGCCCATGAAAACTCTATATAAGGAGTGTTAGGTCTCTCTCTTAACCAATAGAACGTCGTTAGGTTAAACTTTTCTTCACAAAGAAAAAGTTCTCCACCTATTCGGAGTGCTGACGATTGGAATAAGGGAGAAGACTTAGCTTCATCATTCTTGATTCCGCTGTGTTTAAGATAGAGCCTAAACCAAGTCAAGTTTTTCATTTATTCAATGTTAATTATTTTCTATGTTCTCATGTATGATCCATGACTATCAAATTAAAATTAACATGTGGTATCATAGCCTATTGCATGATCATAGAATACATATTATCGAGATAAAGATTTTCTGTTACGGGATACATAATTGTTGTTATTCATACGTTTAACTAGTTTGATAAAACTGAGTATTAAAGTTTGAAACGTATGAAAGACTACCAAGAAAAATCAACAATATCAGTATCCGTGCAACTGATTAGGTTAAGTAATATTAATTGTTTTCATTCGGATGCATGTTCATATTGATTGGTAAATTAGCCAATTTTTTTTTTTTATTGGTCAAGGTGTAGTTTTGTGCTCTGGTTATTAGTATTTGACAAAACTAGAATTGCATGGGAATTGAAATTTTGGTTCACAAAGAACCTACAAACGTTTGCTCACTGCCAATTCATGATTGGTGCCTCAAACCAACACGGCGGTGGCAGCTCGATCGGAGGTGGGGCGGTAACAGAAGCTTCGACGGCTGGAGGCGTCGATCCGGTGAGCTGGAGCCTCTTCGGTTTCGGCTGGCGGCTGGGACTGCGCGGTGAAATGGCGGTGGCGGACTTCGCCGTTTGGAACGGTGGCATTTCGCTGGAACCTGGCGGCGGCGAGCAGCAGAAAAGCTGCGCAAATCGTAAAGAGGAAGAAGAAATTTTAGGGTTTTCGGACTAACCCTATGTTTGTGCTCAAACTTTCTTCCTTGTGTCACTTAGGACCCTAAAATTTATTTTGTTCAGTAACATCCGGTTTAGTTGCTGAAACGAATTGTTGGTCCTTAACTTTTTCTGGTTCGTTCAAAACAGCCCCAAACTTTTTTGTAAAGCCCCAAAGTTGCTGTTTTTTAACGAGAAAAACTAAACTTTTTCTAAAGCCAAATAAAGTTTATTTTCATGCAATAAAATTTAAATTCACTTTAATTAAAGAGACATATATTGTTTTAATGTCTCATAAGTAGAATTAAAGTGAGTTTGCATGATAAATAATTTATTTATGGATTAAATTACGCAAATAATTATGGCAACACATGAATTGAGAGAAATTCAAGGGTTTTAATTCTCTCATTTGATAAGTCATGTGAATTTTTAAAATGTGCCCCTCGATTACCGGATTGTGAAGGTAACATAAAGTGTGTCCCGTTGTGGGAGGGTTTTACGGGATTTATTGAATTGTTGCCATCAAAGTGGTCGATTTGATGAATCTTGTAGGATTCCGTTCTCGCATGATTAGGGACGTCTTTAGATTTTGTGCATGGTTATTCTTCCCAAAGGTGTTGACTATGTATGAAATTTAGAGATGATACACATATGACATTTGATTAAGGAATGACTTGCATGAGCTCTCTATTCACCCAAATGTGGTAGAAAAGTAAATATGAGAAAATTGCTTGGATCGTCATTATGTATGAGAATTTAAGATTGCATGTTATAGATTCTGCCCAAATCTGTTTTCATGATGATGTGCTTGAGTTCTCGGGTAGATACTATTTTTGGCTTTAAGTATCGTTAGTTACCTTACATATTGTTGACATTTGCGTTTATTTGATCCTCTTCA
>JBBYHH010123271.1:0-14590 GCA_038382905.1 Daphne laureola
TTTCGAGGACTCATCCCTTTACATAGAATATTTTTCAGTAGCTTCCGTTCTGGGACCCGTAGAATAGTTATGCCAGTCATTTTGTATTGCTGTACTTGAGGTACATAGCTCCTAAGTATTAAGTTCTTATTCAAGTATGAGGAAGGTCTGGATAGGATCCGTTCTGATTATTCTGATTATTCTGATTATCTGATTATCTGGGTGAGCACATCTCTGACTTGACTAACAATTGATCTTTGATGTTCATAGATAGTAGCAGCAGCAGTAACTTGCCATGATCA
Source organism: Daphne laureola (assembly GCA_038382905.1). Classification (NCBI taxonomy): domain Eukaryota; kingdom Viridiplantae; phylum Streptophyta; class Magnoliopsida; order Malvales; family Thymelaeaceae; genus Daphne; species Daphne laureola. The sequence continues at coordinate 282 of JBBYHH010123271.1, forward strand.
TCCGGTTCGGGATGACCCGATCACGTAAGTTTAGTACATTCACTATTGGTATAATATGACTTTGTAGATGTAGTATGCATCAGTAGTTAGAAGCACATGATATGATCGGAATATCTATATTGATTATGCTCTAGCATCTGGAAATATGATTTATTACCGCGCGATTTTTTGTATAACGCTAACGTGTTTCCGGGTGCAGGTTTAGGGCTTAAGTACTATAATGCCTTAAACTTGAATAACACGTTAGAAGATAAAATGATATCGATAAGAAATTTTAAGGGTAGTATTTCAGGCCCATACTTTTAATGGTGAACTTTTCTCCGACATCATCTCCACCTCTCAGCATCGTTCCCGTACACTTCCATCGCGCCCACCGGAGAGGGGTGGTGACAAGAAGTATGCCCTCTCTCACAACCAGGGAAGAGGAATGTTTCAACGGAAGATAAGACATCTGCTGCATGATGGCTAAACAAGACAAACATGTATCTTTATTTTCAGAATCTTTTTGCTCTAATAGTTATCAACACATTGATCCAATAGTAAAACTTAAGAGTACTTGTATGGAAGATCAATCTAGTGAAAGAAATGGAAAGTCTAAAAGATAAAAATGAAGAGCTTTTAAAATATTTAGTAAGACTTTCTAAAGGAGAAAGAAACTTGAATCTTCTACTTGGTAATCAAAGAGTTGTATATGACAAGGCAAGAATTGGTTATCAACTAGACCAGAAGAAAGTTATTTTAAAAAATAAGTTTTTAAACACCATTCTTATCACTTGCCATGTTTGTCACAAAAAATGTCACTCAAACCAAGACTGTCTTTTTAGAAATAGAAAAGTTATTTCTAGTTTGAAGTAGATTTAGGTCATTAAAACTGCTACTAACAAGTTTGGAACCAAGAAGTGGGTTCCAAAGGTGAGTTGAGTTTATCAACGTGCTGATAGGTAACAAGTAAGGAGACTTGGTACCTGGAAAGTGGATGCTCAAGACATATTGTTACAGTCACCTCAGGCGGATGATGATTTTCCGAGAAGGATTGCCCGAGGGTCATATTCTGCTATCATCGGGACTCTATTTCAGATGTGCGGGACACATTTGCTAATGATTCCCAAGCCCCGGTAATTTATTGGAAGTTTATTTTCCCGGGATTTCACATTTTTAAGTTGATATGTGAATTCCGGGCCATTTTGCCAAAATTGGGCTTGATCGGTAAAATGGTTATTTTTTGAAAAATTGGATGGAAAAGGGTATTTTAGTAATTTGGCTAAGTTGGTGCGGCATTGGTAAGTGGGAGATGATGATATAATTCATTATGGTTTATGATACTCCCTCCGTCCCTATTTAATAGTTATGTTTGATTTTGAAACTTTTGTTTGACTCAATTTTTTACTAGGACGAATTTTCTAAAAAAAATTGAACAAAATAGTTTTAGAAACTAGACACATTGATTTCTCTTATGTATATATGTTACTTAACTTTATATATCAAAATGTAGAAGAAAACAATACATAGATTAAATGCTGAAAAAGAAACGTAACTATCAAAAAGGGACGGAGGGAGTATGAATTAAGAAAATACATAAAGTAAGAAATTATTTCTTTAATGAAAGTAGAATCCAAGTGTCTTCATCTTATGGCATGCAAGAGGATAAGAATCTACATCAAGGGTGTAAGATTGACTTGGAAGAGGATAATTTTGGGAAGTATCTATGATGAAATGTAAAAGAAAATATGGTAGTAGTAAATTAATTGGATAAGTGGTGAAGAAAAATTTAACAAAAATTCATTTCTTCTCTCTCCCACCAAACCGGCCATCCTCTCCCTCTCTCTACCTTCATGTGTTCTTCAATTGTTCTTCATGTGTTGTTGGTGTTTTTCACCAAAACTTCAAGGAATCATCATCCAAAGTTCAATATTTAATGAAGTAAGTATGTTTTCATCCTTAGTTCATGAATATATTAAGATTACAAGTTATAGAAACTCCATTCTCCTCTTTTCTTGTAGAGGCCAAAAATTCAAGAGAGATTTTGGGAAAATCTCTACAACAATTTCTTGAATATTAGCTTAAGGTAATCTTATATTTAAGGTTATCTTGAATTATTTCCAATTTGTTCATGATTTTGAAGTTGGTGTTCTTGGTGTTCATGAACAAAGTATGTTGGATGTTTGACGTAAAGGCTGATTTATGTTCTTGGGTGGATTATGAGCATCTTTAATACTTGGAACTAAGCTTGAATCATCAAGGATCATCATGCCATGCCTTAGCCGATTTTTACAGGTTCCTGAACAAAGTTTGGTTTGAAGTTAAGTATGTGTTAATATGTGTTCTTGGGTTGTTTATGAACATGTTTAATGCATGAAGTTAAGCTTGAATCATCATGGATGATGATTCTCTACTTTGGCTGAATTATTGGATGAAAAATGAGGTTGGTGTTCTTTGTTGAAATTGTGGAATAATGTTGGATTAATGAAGCTTAGAACACCTAAAAATGATGGTTGAAGTTTGAAGAAAAACTTCGAGGGCCATTTGGTAAGTTGGCCGAAACTTTGGGTAAGTTTGGAAAGGAATTGGTGAAGTTATAAGTGGTTTTTCCAGTTTCTGTAAGTTTTGGCCAAAATTGAATATTTTGGAAAAGTTTAGGGACTTCGGTGATAAATAGTCATAAATGATGTTTAATTGGTGCTTAAGTGGTAATTAGCTAATATTACAAGTTATTTGACCACTTTCTGTATGATTTGACTGAATTGGTCAACGGGTTGACTATTAGTGATAAGTGAGATTAAATTAAGAAATTCGGAACCTTATAAGTTGTGTGTTTGTCTAGTTAGATATCTGGTGGATGTGGACCGTAAGAGTTCAAAAAGGAACGTTGCAGAAATTCATTGCTCGGGTTTGTCGCGTGCTACCTAATTAGGTAAGGGGTTTAACTTTGTTAATATGCGTTATAGGTTTTCTTCATGCATATTAGGTTAGTTAACGGCTAGTTCCCAGGTCGAGGGTGGGGCGTGGTGACTTCCGGGGCTAGTTCTATGGTAAGGTTAACGACATGCAGGTTTTCAAGCTTGGGAGAACCAATCTTACGATCGAGATACTGTGTGATCTAGGATTGATCCGATCTGTGATTCTGATATTCTGTGGTCAAATAGTGACCTACGACAGTTTTAGGGGATGTACACCCCTCGCTGGTACCATGCGTTCTGACCTCGACTGTGTGTGCGGGCTTTAGAAGCCGCTGGGTGCTGTCATTCTGTTCTGTTCTGTGGATTCTGGTACAGTTCTGATCCAGTTATGTTTCTCCCTCTGATCTGCTCTGGATATTTGGAATAGTCCGATGGGACTTTTGTATTGCATATCATATCATTGCATATCATTTACCATGCGATATTAGGTTGTATATCTGCTAGTACATTGCACGCTAACCTTTTATACATGTGGTTTTTAAAAATAAAAACTGTGATCCTTACCTAACCCTTATTGAGTACCTCTCAGGGACTCACCCCCCATTATATTCATATTTTCAGTAGCTTATCGTTCATGACCTGCAGAGTAGCTCTTCCTGGTCATTCTGAGATTTCTGGTACCTGAGGTACACAACTCCTTGATTTGGTTTCTGATTCTAATTAGGGGTAGTCCTGATTTAGTATGTTTTGGTTATCTAAGAATTCCTGGGTGAGCACGATTACGGTTTGACTAACGGATTGACTTTCCGGTTTGTGTTTAGCAGTGGCAATAGTAACTTTTAGTGATCGTCAGGGTCTTGACGACCCGATCACGCAAGTATAGTACGTATTCTGTTTTGGCATAGTCTGGGTTCTGTAGATGTGGCATGCGCATGTAGTTAGTAGCATTTAGTATGCTCTGATGGTTTGTATATTTTTATTTTTCTCGAGGAGTGCTTGCCCAGTGCGATGGGTAGAGCTCCTTTCTGTTGCATCTGGCGTTGAGCGGAGCTCAACTTATAAGTTCTATTATTGCGCGATTCTCCGTAAAAATGCTAACGTGTTTTGGGTGCAGGTTTAGGACTTAATTAGAAAGCCGTAAAAACCTGTAACGCGTTAAGTAGTTAGAAGTAAGTAACTAAGTTTAGAAAAAAATTAGAGCCAGGTTTTGGGTACACATAACTGAATCGAGTTTCATTCCGACCTCACCGCCATCGCCGCCATCGCACCAATATCGTCCGTGCTTCCGTCAAACCCGCCGGGGACGGTGGTGGTGGTGACAATTTGGTATCAGAGCTTAGGTTTGTGTTGGGTATGTTGAGGCAGGCAGCCCCGGTTTCACTGATCGGTAATTTCGAGATGGTTTATAAGGAGCCTGATCAACTTCTTTTCTGGACTGTCTTGGAATCAGGGAGTAGGACTACGGGCGGTCAGTTTAAACATGGTTAACATAATATAAGGCTTGGGGTAATATTAGGTAAAACAGAAATCGCGCCAGACTTGTCTATTAAGAAAATGGATGTCTGAATCTGAAATTAGGCGAGCAGAAAGTTCCTGCTGGAATTTCATTCCACTTGTTCTGCTTAAATAGTATACATCATACATTGCATCTACACTACAGAGCCCATAGGAAATACTACTGCTTGCTTTATTGAAAGTTAACCGTTATGTCGTGCTCTTTCTGTATGAGATGTCAGGATATTATGTCACTGAGATCAGGGACACTGATTCTGCTCCTTTCAAAGTCACGGAAGGAGGCGACGAAACCCGATTCAGCCACAACCAAGTCTGCAGGTTCCGGTGAACCTGATAGGGATACTCGGGCAGAATAGGGCGACCACGGATGCATGTTGCTCCGTTGGTTCAGGATAGTTCTGATGATTGATCTGAGGATGCGGCCACCGAGCTAGCGCATTTTGATAGACGTACTACCACGCTTACTAGTTATAGAAACTATCGATCTGAGTCTATTTCGGATAATGATGAGAATGATGAAAGGATACACCCTCATGCTAGGAGGGCGCGGTCGGAGGGTCAATCCGACCATTCTGTTTAGGTTCATCATCGAGACAGGGATGATGAGGATTCTGGAATTTCCCGGAGGGCACAGAGGCCCCGGGTTGTGCGCGCTGCGGCTCTAGATGGAATTACTATGATGGAGCGCTTCTAGCGCCTCAGTTCCCCTGGGTTCACCGATAAGGGAGGACCGAAGGCGGCTGAGTCTTGGTCTAGCAATATGGATCATTTGTTGGTGAGGCTGGGCCTCCCGTCCGAGGAGATGATTTCATTAACCACCTTCAACCTATGCGATCGCGCATACAATTAGTGGATCATTGAATCTTGATCTATACGAGTAGAATTGAAAACCATAAGCGACATATGGGTATTAGGAATTTTCACAAGCACGTGAAAAAGTAAGTGAAACATTAACATCCGGTCCTTGGGTACCGCATCGGGGACACTGCCTAGGATCTCTATTATGTACCATTCAATAGAGTAGTATGAGCCACTGAGAAGATGACGCCAAACAGATTCAACACATTCCACAACGATTCAACACAAGGAATAAGTACATAGACACGAAGATCCAAGAGCCAACGGCAATGATGATGACACGTATAAATCAACAAGAAGATACAGTGAGGAGCATTCGCATTCTACATCAACTTTACGACATCAGAGTAACTACAAAGCTACAACAAAGATCAACGAGGCATTCAAGATTAGTTAGTTGACGTTAGCAAGTACCAACTAGTCCTAGGACTCGATACTGTTTGGGGTGACCGTGTTGAAAGACTGGCGCTTTAACTCGGGATACAACAAGATACACCCGAAGGACGGGACACCACTGAGAGGCTCTGGATGGTAGTCTAAAGTACCACTCCCATAAAAAATAGACGGTGGTTCGACTAAGTCATTTAGTTAGAGAAAATGAGTCGGTACTGGATGTCACTGCCAGGATTGCATAGTGTGTTAGTTTTTATCTTAGTGATTCGGTATTTGTGGGCACATTGGGTGTGCCAAACTTCAGGGTTTGCCTACCAGTCACTTACCTCAGTCTGACGGGTAAATTGACGTTAGTTACTTTGACATGTTGGTGTTCTTTGTGAAATTGTGGATTAATGTTGGATTAATGAAGTTTGAACACCTAAAAATGTTGGTTGAAAAGTTGAAGGAAAACTTTAGGGTGTATTTGTTACACCTACCTTAGGTAAATAGTGATTTTCCGGGAAAATTTTTCCTGACGGTCAAAATCGGCCATTACCAGGACTTTATTTTACAAGTGTACATGACACATTTTTTGATGATTCTCAAGTCTCGGGGAGTAATTTCAGGTCCATTCTATGGGGCTTCACATTTTTATAAGGTTCCATGAACCTCGGGTCATTTTACAAAAAAATGACCTCGGAGGGTAAACTAGTCATTTTGGAGAAACATACATTTTTAAGGACAATTTAGAGGCCCTGGGAGTGAATTTGAAGTTTATTCCAAGGGATTTCACAGTTTTATAAGTGAACGCGAGTCCCCGGGCTATTTTACCAATTTTCAATTTCGGAGGATAAAATGGTCATTTTACAAAATTGGGCCAAAATGCCCACTAGTCCTAAACTAATTGTGGCTTCCGCATTCTTTTTGAATTGGGATGGAAATGGTTGGTTGGTTGGTAGGTAAGACAGGTTTTGAATTAAAGTGAAATGATGAAAGGGTTTGAGTTTAGTAATGAACCTAATCATTTCTACTTGGCTTGTAAACTAAACTTAACCCAATCCCACTCTCTACCCTCCCTCACTTAACCGACCAGCCCTCACAATCCAGCCCCTCACCCATTTTCATTTTAAAAGTACCAAACCATTCACTCTCTCACAAACACTCTCATCCTCTCCTCTCACCATTAACCGCCGACTCCCATTGCCATTTCTATCAAAAATCCTCCTTCCCTTTCCTCACCCATTCATCCATTGCCTTCATCATCATCAAGGCTCCCAAGGTGGTTGTAAGATCAAGGTGCAAAGGAGAAAATATTCTTCATCAAATCTCAAGAAAATAAAAAGGGTATGAGGCTTACCTAAGTATTTCATCAAGATATTTAAGGTTGGAAGCTTAGAAAACTCATTTCTCCTCACTTTTCTACCTATGTCGATTTTTAGAAAAGGAATTTTGGAAAATTTCCTAGAAGGAGTTCTTGAAGATTTGCAAAGGTAAACATGTTTAAGTGGTTGTTTTGGACTAGTATGGAAGATTATAACATGTTTCCTTAAGTATTGCATTATTTGGGAATTTTTGAAGACTGATGTTCTTGGATGAAAAGTTCAAATCATGTTGAAAAAATTATTTGATGCTTGATTCATGTTGTTGGGTGGATTTGTAGCATGTTTAATGCTTAGAGTTATGCTTGAATCATTTTGGAATGATGGGCTATGTGTTAGGCTAAAATTAGGGTTGTTGATGATTAAGTTGAATTTTATGCTTGAATCATGTTCTTGGATGATTTTTGAGCATGATTAGTATTTGGAATTTTGTTGAAATCATCAAAGATAAAGAAATGAAGAGATGGCCGAATTTGAATGTGTTGATGAAAGATGATGTTTTTTATGAAAATTGATACAGACCGTGTACAGTGCCAAGATATTGTTCGCTTTAGGGTATCTTCTAACCCCTTCACGGTTTTGTTTTTACTCTGGCACGCCGACCAGGTAAAACGCGTCTTGAAGGGAAGGAGCAAGCCATTCTATATATATAGCAAGTTCCTCCTTTAAGCCTTCCATGTGGGATGTAACATCCACCCCCCCTCAAGGGAGCCCAGCGTCCTCGCTGGCAGATGTGCACTGTACAACCTGGCTCTAACACCAAATTGTTATAGACCATGTACAGTGCCATGATATTGTCCGCTCTGGCATGGATGTCTTTCAATCTACCTCCCGAATGGTTTTTTTTCTACTCTGGCATGGATGTCTTTCAATACACCTCCCAGGTAAAAGGCCTCATGTAGGTAAGGAGGAACCATGCTATATATATACAACAAGTTTGCCCCTTAATCCTACCATGTGGGATGTAACATCCACCCCAGCCCAGCGTCCTCGCTAGCACACTGTATAACCCGGTTCTGATACCAAACTGATACAGACCGTGTACAGTGCCAAGATATTATCTACTCTGAGCCCAGCCCGTACGGATTTGTTTCTACTCTAGCACGCCGACCATCTAAAACGCATCTTGAAAGGAAGGAGGGTGTCAGGCTATATATATAGCAAGTTCCTCATTTAAGCCTTCCATGTGGGATGTAACATCCACCACCCCACAAGGGAGCCCAGCGTCCTCGATGGCACATGTGCACTGTACAACCTTGCTCTGATACCAAACTGTTACAGACCCTGTACAGTGCCATGATATTGTCCCCTCTGGACCCAGCCCGCACGGATTTGTTTCTACTTTGGCACGCCGACCAGGTAAAATGTGTCTTGAAGGAAAGGAGGGCGCCAGGCTATATATATAGTAAGTTCCTCTTTTAAGCCTTCCATGTGGGATGTAACATCCACCCCCCCTCAAGGGAGCCCAGCATCCTCGCTGGCACATGTGCACTGTACAACCTGGCTCTGATACCAAACTGATATAGACCGTGTACAGTTCCATGATATTGTACGCTCTAACATGGATGTCTTTCAATCCACCTCCCACATGGTTTTGTTTCTACTATGGCATGGATGTCTTCCAATCCACCTCACAGGTAAAAGGCCTCATGTAAGTAAGGAGGAACCATGCTATATATATACAGCAGGTTTGGCCCTTAGTCCTACCACATGGGATGTAACATCCACCCCCCCTCAAGGGAGCCCAACGTCCTCGCTGGCACATGTGCACTGTACAACCTAGCTCTGATACCATGTTGTCACCACCACCCCCGTTCCCGTTGATACGAAAGCATCTTTTCACAATATCGGTGGTCGGGGAATTGGGCGGTGGCGCGGTAACATCGCATCACCTCCGTGATGTTGTGTGGTGGCCCTTCTTAAAAAACCTGCCCCTTAAATGTTTTTTATTAAGTTATCTAAGTTTGTTTACTTCTAATGAGCTTGTCGGATTTTATGCTCTCTTATTTAAGCCTTAAACCTGCATCCTAGAACATGTTATTGTTTTCACCGTAAATCACGCGGTATAAATATGGAAATACATCAACAATGAGAGCTGCCCACTTTGTTGGCGGTAAACTCCTCGACAAAATAATATATAGACCACCTAACTAAGTGTTGTGCAGTTTACTACTACAGAGCCCGAGTTCTAGCGATAGAGATAAATACGTACTGCGAGAAGTAGTCGGGATCAACGACCGACTAATGCCCAAGTGCTGCTGCTACTGCTTAACACAAATAGTGAAGTTTAATAACCGTTAGATAGTCATAAGAGTGCTTTTGCATAAACAAATTATTCTACTATAGTATCTCTTTCGAGACCGCCCCCTAATCGTACTATGAACCACTATTCGAGGAGATTTAACGTACCTCTAATAATCAATAACTATCAATACGACCTAGCAATCTATATTGCCGGTCATTTACCGGCATCTCCTAAAAATGTTAAACTAGGGGGGGTGAGTCATCGAAAGGTACTTAGTAAGAGGTTAGGTAAGGATGACGCAATTTTAAAAATATTTCTCTGCATAAAAGATTAGCGTGCAATGTACTAGTAGTATATACAATCCTAAATATTTCATAGATATGAAATGCAATGATATGATATGCAATAAATGTCCATCTCATCCCGTCGGATGGCATCACCTACCCAATCCCGTAGGATGGTGGCGGTACTCCCCCAGTGGCACTCCGGCCTACGCGGGTTCTCACAATAATGACAACCCCCGATAAAAACCTCACAGTAAGAAATTAATCTCGCATGGTACCAGCATGGGGTGTACATTCCCATTACTACTGTCGAGTCTTAAAAGACCAATAAATATATCACAATCGACCCGTAATCACGGGTGATCCAAGAGAAAATGTCATCCGTGCTTAAAAATCTGTACCCATAATCCTTACCATGGAACTAGCTCCGAGAGTCATGGGGCCCTACCCTCAACCCGAGTACTAGCCCTTAATTAACCTAATATTCTTAAAGTAAACTCTAATGCATATTAAAGAAATTAAGCCCCTTACCTAAATGTCGACCAATAAACTTGTGATGATGACCCGAGCAGTTTTCCCTCTTTGCGGTACTTGACCTTAAACTACAAGGTTACACTTTGTAATTTCTATACTTAGGCAATTCCTACATTTTATCAACTATTTTCACTAAGTCGACTAAAAGTCAACTATTTGACTATTTTGGTCAAACCTTGCTTAAAGTGGCTAAACAACTTTTTAATTCATCTATTTTTTCACTTAAGGATTATTTAATCATCCTTCATGATTAATTTCACACTTGGTCGTAGAACTTTATCCAAATTTACAACTTTACTCTAAACTTTTCCATTTCTTCCATATTCTTCTCTTTCATTGGTATTTAACTCAAAAAATTCCATAATTATTTTCTTAAGCCCATAATTTTGTCCCAAGCCCATACTCACCCATACTTTCAGATTTCAGCAACTTTTGGGCCTATCTTTTTACCAAATACACTTGTGTGATTGATTCACCAATCTTTTTTTTTCCAAAAATCACAACTTATTCCAAAAAATTCAAGATCAAATTCGGCCAGCTCCTAAATTTTCCATTAATCATATTTTCCATCTTATAACTTAATAACAGAGCTGGAAAATAGATTTAGCACCATTTCATAATAGTTTTCACCATTTTCTTCACTTTTAACCCTAATTAGGGTTTTAATTAGAATCTTAATCAAACTTCATCAAATTTTCTCCAAATGTTAACCATAGCTGTAAGAGTTACTGTACGTCACAGAACTAATTTTCCAGAATGTTTCTCCATAAAAATCCACATAAAATATTAAGCTTAAGTTTCGGCCCTTTTGAAAATCAATGTTCCTCAAAGATTTTCAACATGTTCCAAGTATTAAACTTGCTCCAAATATACCCAAGAACATGATTCAAGCATAATAACAATTTTCCAACATGCTTTAAATTTTTACACAACTGCAAAAATTCATAAAAGTCCAACACTTCATGGAATCATGTAGTACAATTTTATACTACTTCTCAACAACCAAGATAACCTTACCTCAAGCTATTTTCCAAGAGTTGGTTGTGAAACCTCTCCCAAAAATCCTTCTAGAATTTCGGCCTTCATAAGAAAAACCAAGAAAATGAGCAACCATTTCCATCCTTAGTTTTATCTTGAAACAACCCTTAAGATAAGATCACCTTGATCTTTCTTGAACACCTTTGTCCAAGAACTACACTTAAAGTTCGGCCATATAACTCTCTTTGAAGCTTGGAAATGGTTGGGTAGTTCTTTGTCAAGAACAAAGCTTGAACACCTTAGAAACTCTTGTTGGAACTTCCATCTTGTATTGAGAGTTTAGGTGTCTTCTTGGTCTCTTTTGCTCCTGGATCATTCTACAAAGTTGTAGCTATGACGTAAATGAAGAAACTTGATGAAGGAACGAAGAGTACAAGGAGACTGTATCTTGGTCGAAATGGCGATGGAAGCGCCGGTTGTGAGAGGGAAAGTGAGAGAGTTTTTATTAACTTGTAACAAATGGAATATGGGAGCGTAAATAGGATGGGGCTGGGTTATAATGAGGTTGGGGTTGGGCAAAGGGGACTGAATCGGATTCAATGGGGTGAGAGAGAGAGAGAGGATTGGAGGTTAGTTAAGACTTGAAGATGAAATGAGTAAGGTTAAGTTCACAAGTTACAATTTCATCATCACACTTTTATCTCTCACACTAACTAATAATCATTCCTTCCTACGAACCAAATGTCAACCACATGTGCTCTAATTCAGCCCATAAATCAGCAGCAATAGGGAAAGGACCAAAGTGCCATTTCCCGTCCAATTTTTTGAAATGACCATTTTATCCTCCGAAATCGAAAATTGTGAAAATGGCCCAGAGTTCACGATTCCTTATAAAAATGTGAAACACCCTAAAATGGACCTCAAATCAATTCCTGGAATATGAGAATCATTATAAAACGTGTTCCTGCATGTTTAAAACCGAGTCCTGGGAATAGCAGATTTTCGTCCGACGGCAATTCTTCTAAAAAATTAACCATTATCCAGGGGTGACTGTAACAACCGGGCCCCACCCTCAGCCCGAGACTAGCTTCAACAAACCCAAATAGCCTAGAGCGTCCCAATAATCCATATTCAAGAAAGTTGAGCCCTTACCTGGTAAATCTCAGACGTAAAGTACAATCCGATGCAATTCCTGTTTTCCGTGAACTTTCCGTAAAACCTTTCAATAGCCTTTTCCTCGACGTTCCAGCAACCCATGATAACACTAGACAATCATACAATCATTAAAGAATTAAATTCCTCCATTTCATATTTTCACTTTTCAACACTTAGAAACTTTTCACATTTTTGGCCAACTTGTAAAAAGTGACCAAACATCCCAAATGCTTCCCATTCTTCCCTTATCAACAAAGAACATTCATTTCCATCATAACTTAACATAAATCATCATTTAACACTAACCTTTTAACCCTATTCACTAATTCTGCCAAATCAAATCCAGGAAGACAAACTAGGTCAAACTTTGCCAAACATTCATTTATCCATTATCAAGCTCAATTCCACTTCAATTTTCACCAATTCTCAACCAATACTAATCCTTACACTTACAATGTAAATTCGGCTAGGTGAAGAACAACATGTCCGGACAGGTTTCTTCAACATTTAACCATGAATTTAGGTGCTTTAAACCTCACTAATTCAACTTCAATCCATGCTTCCAACAATGAACATCAACCTACTTCCCATACCATATATTCAGCCAACATAACAATTTAAGGGAAAGCACTCCAATCAATCCCATTTCAACTTAGAAACACAATTCTAACTTATATTCATCACAATTCCACAAATTATCAAAGAAAACCAACCTATTTCATCATCACCTAAAATTTGGCCAACTCACCATATTTCCAACCATGAAGATTCAAGCATACTTCCATGTATAAAACATGTTCCTAAACATCCAAACAACACTTTGGTAACTTCCTTTCACACCTTCATTCATGAACACAAAACCCTAGATTTTCTACTTCATCTAACATGAAGATTCAAGTAGGAAACTTACCACCACTTCAACTTACACCCAAATCCATGCTCACCTTAAGCTATCCTTGAAGAAATTATTGAATAAAATTTACCATAGTGTCCCCTTCAATTTTGGCCTATAAGGAGAGGGAAGAGATAGAACTTAATCAACCACCCAAGCTTAGTTTCTACATGAAATTCACATGAATTCATGCTTACCTTCTTAATTCCTTAAGGATTTATTAGAAAGGAGGTGAAGGAATGGTAGGATGGAAGCACCCTAGGTGGAGAGGATGAAGAAAATGAAGAAGATAAAGTATAAGAGAGCGAAGCCGGAAATGAAGAAGAAAGAAAAACGAAAGAGATTTAATCGACTTATTTCCTTTTCTTTCCTTTTCTAATTCTTTTTCTTTCTAACTTAATAATTTTTATTTTTCTATTCCTTTCCCTCTTATCCCAGAAAATTTCCTCTTCTTTTTATTTGATATTGTCTCTTTTTTATTTACTACCACATATATTAAATATATTAATGAATTATGACATAATACTACTTTTCTACTTTTAATTATTTCATGACATGTGTCCTTTCCATCATATCTTCTTTACTTTTTGACTTCTCCTTTGTACCTCCATACTGCCGAATTAATCAAGCCCAAAAGTGTCCATTTTCTTCATTTTTTTTAAAATGACCATTTTAACCCCTGAACTGAAATTTAGCAAAATGGCTTGGAATTCATCTATCCCTACCAAAATGCACAATGTCATGGAAATGAATCCCAAATGAAGTCCCGAGACATGAGAATTTAACAGTTATATGTACCTAGTAGGTTAGATTCAGAGTTTCGATGAAAATAGAATCTAACCGTCGGGCATAAAATATCAGAAAATCACCATCAGCCCGTGGTGACTGTAACAGATGGTATGAATAAGGTCAAGGGATGAAAGAGTTGCAAGACAAAGTACATAAAGAACTTGTGAAAATGAATGAGTCATATGCTAGAAAAGTGAATCATGGAAGACGGGTTGTTTCTTTTATGAAGGGGATTGGGTTTGGTTGTATCTTAGAAAGGAAATATGTTACACCCACCCCAGTCCGGCGATAAGTCTCTAACATTTTACGGCCGGAGGTCAAGGTATGATGACTTACTATAGCTAGAGGTAAAGGATTAATGTTTTTGGTTGGGTGTTAAGTTCGAAATTTGAAGTGTATAAAAGGTAT
>JBBYHH010123382.1:0-14589 GCA_038382905.1 Daphne laureola
GTGATACTTTTCATGGATGATTTCCATTTCTCATATTATGGCCGAATTTATAAGTTGTGGGTTAAAGTTGGTAATCTTCGGTAAAAGATGGATTAGAGTTTGAAATGGGTTGGATATGAGTTTCTGGATTATTATATGGATGTTTGATAACATTTTGCTCGATTGGCCTTCTTGTTCATGTTTTGGCCGGAATGGTGAAGCTCAATGTTAAAGCTTCTATTGTAATGGATATTGATCAATGGGTTGAAGGTTCTGTTTCTTATTATTGTTTGTGGTTGTTCAACATTTTCTATATTTGGGCTATACGGGATGCAGCCGGAGTGCTGCCGGATTTTTGGATCGATGTGGTTACCTTGGGAAAGTGCGGAAAATTCTACAATGTGCAGTTAAGGGTTAAACTCTGTTTAATATGCAATTTGGGACGCCTTCGTGCATATTGGGTTAGTTGAGGCTAGTTTTTGGGATGAGGGTGGGGCCCGATGACTCCCGGGGCTAGTTACATGGTAAGATTAGTGGTATGCATGTTTTATGTTCGGGAGAACCAACCAGGCGGTTGATGATATGATTTGTTCAGGAGAACCAACCGGGCGGTTGATGATGAATGGGTTATTCGCATTGATGAAATTATGATCAATGTAGTGGTTACGATGGTTTATGGGGAACCTAGGCCCCACGCTGGTACCATACGCTTGTTATGTATGTGAACTTCATGTTGAGCTTAGAGCCACCGGGGGACGTCGTGTTTCCGTCTGACGGGATGAGTGGTTATATGTTTCCGTCATATAGGATGAGTGCTATTTGTTTCCGTCCGAGGGGACGAGTGGTTATATGTTTCCGTTCGATAGGACAAGTGGTATATGTTTTCGTCTAAACGGACGAGTGGTTATATGTTTCCGTTCGATGGGATGAGTGGTTATGTGCATTCTGCATTTCACGCATATCATGACATATGATATATAGTTGTATTAACTGTTGAGTATATTGCATATTGTGCATGCTAAACTTTTTATGCAGGATTACTAACCTTTTCTTGCAGGTTGTTTTTAAAAATAAAAACCATGACCCTTACCTAAGCCTTTACTGAGTTCCTCTAGAGGACTCACCCGCTAATGATTAATGTTTTTTAGGAGCTTCTGAAAAGTAACCTCCGGTTTGATTCCGTAAGGTTTTCGGTGGGTTATGATTAAGGTATATGTACAGCTCCTTATTTGATTTCAGTTCTAGTTACGGGGGTGGTCTCGAATGAGAGTATGTTTACTTTAGGATAATGGGTGAGCATTTATGAACTACTAACGGTTAATTCCTTTTATTTGTGTTAGTAGCAGTAGTAGTAACCTAGAGGTGGTCAAGTGTGTCGGGCTCTGTAGGTGTAGATGCATATGCACATGTTAGCATGAACCACGATTAGTGACTTGTATGTTATGACATATTCAGTTGCTTGCTTGACTTGAAATATGATTATCGGGTTAAGTGTTGAGGATGTTCCTTAGTATGACATGGATAAAAAATGGATATATTTATATCACTCGGGGAGTACTTGCCCATTGTAGTAGGAGCAAGACGCCCTTCTGGTATATCTATGTTAAGTAGAGCTCAACTTAGTATTGCATGAATATGGATTTTTATGTTTGCATGAACTTTTGATTTGAGGTTGAAGTGAAATTTTATGTGTGTGATTTACGTGTATGTGAAGTTTAATTTGCACACCTTAGTTCCGCAGATGAAATTTTAAAGTATGTTCCAACCGAGGGAATACTTGGAGCAATCTTGAGAGTCAAGCAACAAAGGACCGGGTTATGGGAACCACTGTACCAAAGAGGCCCCCGCCTGACATCACCGCCACCCGTCTCCACCACCACACCGTGCACTTCTGCCGAGTCGGGAACAAAGCGGTGGTGACATTGTTTATTTGAGGACATATCAGAACCTTAGTGAAGGTTCTGATACACTTCTTCTTACTGAGCGTATGGACGCTCATCCCTTATAATTTCAGGTGAGTACTTTGATGAGGATTACTATCCCAAGCTCACAGAGATGGAGACGGGAAATGAGTACTACGAGGAGGTGCGGACTCTGGGTGACGACGTTTTGTAGTCGATTGACATGGCTTGTTCTATATTTATTTTGGGGACTTGTTTATTTATGTTGCGCTATTACAAACTTATGTATTTATGACTTATTTTATCATTTGGTTTTAGTAACGCTTTCTTTCATTACTCTGATATTTTACTCTCCGTTTTCCCAAAAGGTTTTCAAAGTCTAAAAAATTTCAATTTTTTCACAAAAACTGGTTTATAAAAATGGGGGTGTTACACTCTCATTCTTGCTTTTCAATTCCCTTATGCTCTCTACAGTTTTCTAATAACGGATCATCCTACTCTCTGTCAAGCGGCGAGTTTCTTCAAGGGATGGCGGCGACGTGGTGGTCAGAGTGGTGAGAGCAGTCTACCAGAGTTTGTTAGAAGGCTCAGCTTCTGGTCCCTCCGATGATATTTTGGTGGAGGTTTCTTTTTACCGGCGGTTCAAGGGAACATTTGATAAGGCTGCCCAAGTTCCCTTCTCTTTCGGATCCCCTTCTCGAATAAGCTTCTTCAGGCCTTTAACTCGAGGTAAATCAAATGGTACCAATTCTTCCTTCTCCTTCTATCACTCATCCTTCAGATTTGTGTCTTTTAGAGGTAAAATGTAGTGCTCCTGAGGGTTATTGGTCTGAGGTGGAGCACTTCAAGAGTACGGCCACTCCTAAATTAATCCAGGAGTGGCAATCCACCTACTTCCTCCCTCAGTCAGTTCGAAATAGGGTTCTTACCTAGAAATGTAAGGTTTATGAGCCCGGGGTGGGATGGATGGTTATCTTTAAGGACCAATTAGAATGTGGCCTCTTCTTTCCACCCTTCCTTTTTTCTTCTTCATTTAGCTAAAATGCATGGAGTGGCTGTAAACCACTTTAGCCCGAACACTTACATCCATATCAATACTTTTCTGGTCCTTTTTGGTGCCTTCGGTGTTACTCCCTTCAGACATTCCTCCAGTACTATGACATAATGTCTAAGGCTCAGAGTTCTTTTTATTAGTTCGGGCATCGGGGGACGTCAATAATAAAGTATAGCTTCCCTTGGAAGTTTCCTACTAGTCATAAGGGATGGCATCGTGAGTTTTTATTTCTACAACCTGATCCATCTTGGAAACTATAGATGACCTGGAAGGTAAGCGATATTATTGATGTGAAGGTCCCCTGTCAGCTCATCAATGACCCTATCTTGAAGGAGAACAACACCAAGTTCCATAATAAACTTCACTAGTTGGTCAACTAGTTCGGCAATAATCCTGGAGAGCTCTTCCCGGTGCCACTTTAGTGGTGTTTTATCACCCAGGGGCTTCTTTTCTATTTGGTTTTCACAAAGGGTAACCTCAGTGCCCTGGGTATTCAGTCTTTCCTTCCTACGGCTCAGGATATCGCCTTGGTTAGGCATCTTCAGCGAGAAATATCCCATGAAGAGTTTCTCGAAGGCTCTTCTCTTTCCTTGGTTTTTTCTTATTCTCCTTTTTTACTAACTCTAATTACTTTGCCTTTTTGCAGAGATGGACTTCCCCACTTTTGACGATTTTGATTTCGAGGAGACCTTTAGAGCCCAAGTGGAGGGACTGCTTGCTCCGGCTCCCATGGCTGAGCTCGAACCGACTAAAAAAGCACCGAAGAGGAAGAAGAGCTCTAGGTCTGCTTTGCCTACTGCTGCAGGAAGTATGGATGCCCCTGATCCCTGCTCTGAAGCCATCGATTGCTCCTATCCTACTACCCGCGAGCTTGAAGACCTGTAGCCTCAGATTTTAGGTGATGTTCTCCAAATGCCCCCAGCAGACACCATGGATGATTTGTACGAGACCATTGAGTCTCCCGAGGTGAAGAGAAGGCGGGTCACTCGTGGAAAATACAAGAGGTTCATCCCAACTAAGGAGTCGCCTGAAGACGAACTCCCAATGGAGTTCATGTTAGGTAAGGGTTGAAAGCCAGTTAAGTTGAAGTCCCTTCCCTTCTAGACTATTTTCTAAAGTTTGTGTCATATGTTCGGGGATGATCCACTTCATGAGATCTCCCGTTGTTAGTTCTGCACTCAAGGTTTGGACTAGAGAGAGGCGCAAGATCAGAGTTATTGACTGACAGACTCCAAGATTGATGAGCAAGGGTCCGATCTGATTCCTTGATAGCCCGGTTGACTGGTTCACGAGGATCAGAGCCTCTTTGATGAAGAAGATGCTAAGTCCATGGTCTCGAAGCTTTGGAAGAGGGCTAATATAGCCTGGACCATGGACAACGTGCATAACCTCTTCCTGCACCTAGACGTGACAACTTCTAGGTTGGTTGTTCATGCAACCTAGGCATTTTTTCTTCTTGACCTCTAATTAACCTTGTCCAAACTTGTCCCTTTTTTTTACTTATGATTTCTTATTTGGCAGGTGAGTTGCCTCGCCGAATATATGGCTCAGGTAGTTCGTTCCTGCAGCTCCATTCAGTCTAAGGATGAACTGAGGGACCATAAGGCCCTATCTGTCATAGCAAAGATGATCTATAGGATCAATTTGTATGAAGAGATTCTGAAATAAGGGGAAGGATCAAGAGCTGAAGTGGAGCTCCTGATGGATGAGGTCCGGGCAAAGTTGCAGAGGATGGGTGGAACCGAGGCTGAAGTGGCGAAGTTTGCGAAGGCTGAAGAGGCTTTGACTAAGGTCATGGGGGCTACGATGGCAAGGTTGAAGGCAGCCGAGGACTTAGTCTACAAGCTTCAGGAGGACAACATGCAACATAAAAAGGATCTTGGAAATTACAAAGTTGAATTTGAGAATCTTCATAATCGCGCCAAGGCATATATAGACAAGCTTCAAGGGAAGAATGACAAGATGAAACTTGACCTGAAGGCAGCTTGTGAGAAGAGCTTCGGGTTTGGCCCAGAAATGAAGGATGTAGCCTTGAAGGCCGTGGCCAAATTTTATGAAGGCTTTTTCCTCCCCCGAAGTCAGATCGTTTGTCTGAACCCTTGGGTTGACTTATCTGGCATGAATGCCAAGGAGTGTTATATGGTGAATCCCTCTTTGTTCGACCCTAAGTTCCTCTAACCCCCCTTGTCTTCGAGTCCAGCCTTGCCCAATCACCCAGCCATAGATCCTTCCTCTGATCCTTCGCTTTCTATTACCCATCACTGATGTACTTCTGTCTTGTACTTGTATTTTTCTTGCCTTTAGGATTTTTAATGAAAAAAACTGTTCCTGTTCTATTTTATTGCACTCAATTTTTATAGAGGTTTGACACAACCCTACGTCCTCTCTCACTTTATTCGATCAATTGAGGTTTTGGAAATTTATACATAAAATTTCTCAAGTAATTTGGAATGGTAGGATCGTTCGATTTCCTGTCCCTCAACATCCCAAAGTCTAAACACCTCATTCCTTTCTTTATCAACAACTTCAAAGGGTCCTTCCTATGTTATCCCAAACACTCCTTTCAGTTTCCTTGAACCCAACTTAGTCTGTCTTAGGACCAGGTCCCTGATGGATATTTCCCTCGGCTTCACCTTTGTATTTATTGACTTGGGCATTCTTTCTTGAAAATCTTTTCTTCTAAGTTCTGCTTCCTCTCTCTTACCTTTCACCAAATCTAGGTTAGTCCTTAACTCTTTTTCATTCTCAGTTTCTTTGAATGCTTGTCCCCGAAGGTATGGATGGGTCACTTCTATTAGAATCAATGCTTCAGTGTCGTATGCTAATACGTAAGGGGTTTCCGCAGTCGCCCTTCGGGGCATGGTTCGATAACTCCATAAGACATGTGGGAGTTCACTAGGCCACTTTTCGTTGGATTTGCCTTGTCTTTTCTTCAAACCTTCTTTGATGGTTCGGTTGGAGACTTCTACTTGGCCATTACTTTGGGGGTGTGCTACCGGGGAGAATTAGAGTCTTATCCCGAACTCTTTTGCAAAATCTTGGAAACCTGAGTCTGTGAGTTGAGACCCATTATCTGCCATGATAACCTTCGGACATCCGAACCTACATATGATGTTTTTCCACATAAACTTGCGTATGTTTTTTATAGTGATAAAAGCCAAGGGTTCAGCTTCTAGCCATTTGGTAAAGTAATCGACCGCAACTACACAATACTTTAATCCTCTGAGTTCCATTGGCAAGGCTCCGATGACGTTGATTCCCCATACTGTGACTAGAATTAGGTAGTTGGCCGAGCTAACAACCTCAGATGACAATCTTTGAACGTGGTGTGCTCCTGAAACATTCAACATTTATTTATTAATTTCCTGGCTTGTTCTTTGATACTTGGCCAAAAATACCATTGCCTCAAAATGATGGCGGCCAATGTGTGTACTTTAATGTGAGAACCATATGTTCCTTCATGTACCTCAGCAAGGATGTTCTCGTTATCCTCTTCCCTTATGCATTTCTGTAAAGGGGAGGAAAATCCTATCCTATATAGGTTGTCTCCAATCACTTCAAACTTTCCAGACTTCCTTCGAATTCTAGCTACCTCGACTTTGTCCTCAGGTAAAGTGCCTTTGATAATGAATTTCTAGTAGGGTAGATGCCATCCTGAAGTGATGTTTAGAGGTCGGATTGAGTTTATACTTTGGTGGATTCTTTCTTCATCGTACTGTTTAGATTTAGATAATGAATCTGCTTCGGCGTTCAGTGCCCGATGGATCTTTTCAATGGGCAGTTCTTCAAATTCTGCCATTAATTTCTTGGTGGTGTCCACGTACTTCTTCAGGTTCTATTCCTTGACTTCGTATTCTCTATTCATCTTCTAAACCAGCAGGTTCGAGTCACTATATGCCTTTAGAGATCGGATACCTGTCCTTTTGGAAATTCTAGCCGTGAGATGAAGGCTTCATAGTCGGCCATGTTGTTGGTGACCAGAAATGCAAATTTTATGGATCTGGTGGCTTTCATTCCTTCAGGGCCTTGAAGGACTAGTGATGCCCCCTGCTTCTCTACCCCAGAGGCTCCAACAACATACAAAGTACATACTGGATCATTTGTAGCTTCGGGAATTTGCTCATCTATCTCCAAAGGTAGTTCAGGTATGAAATCAGCTAGTGCTTGGGCTTTGATGCCTTTCATTTGCTCATATGTGATTTCATATTATGAAAACTCGATGCACCATTTTGACAACCTTCCTGAATGATCCACCTTCCTCAAGAAGTCTTTTAAGGGAAGGTTGGTTCGGACTGAGATGGTGTATCCAAGAAAATAAGGTTTCAACCTTTGGCCTGACAGAACGAGGGCTTAAATTGATTTTTCTAGTAACGGATAATTGACCTCGGCCCCATGTAGGGACTTGCTTACATAGTATACTGGCCAATGTTGTCCTCTGTCATCTTCTTGAACGATGACCTAACTCACGACCTTCCCTCCTACCGCCAAATAGACTATAAGGGGCTTGCCCTCAGTAGGTTATCTTAGGGTCGTCATCTCCTCTAGGTATGCTTTGATGCCTTCCCACGCCTTCTGGCATTCGAGGCTTCATACAAAATTGGCTCTTTCAGCTGTCTTTTGTTCCTTGGTCATTTTTTCATCCTTTGTTACCCCGATTCTTCCTAGTTCGGCTTCTTCTTTGATGAGTAACTTGAAGAAAGGCCTACATTTATATCCGTACCTAGATATGAATCTAATAACAACAGTGATTCATCCGAGCAACCTCTGTACATCTTTGCGGGGTTCACATTGATATCCCATTCAGTTTTAATGAATCTGAGAAACATACCTGCTTTTACGCCGAACACAAATTTATCAGGGTTAAGTCTTAGAGCGTACCTTCTGAGTCGTTCGAAGACTTCTTTGATATCCCGAATCAGGTCGTCTTCCTCCTTGCTTGTGATGATGACTTCATCTACATAAACTTCTAAATTTCTACCGATCTGATCCCTAAATACCCGATCCATGATTCTTTGGTAGGTGGCCCCGACATTTTTTAGCCCGAAGGGCATCCTTATGTAACAATGTACCCCAAAATCGCTAATGAATGAGGTATTTTCTTCATCTTCTAAGTTCATTCAAATTTTGTGATACCCACTGTAAGCATCAAGAAAGTTGAGCCTCTTGTGTCTGGCTATCGAGTCTACCAACCTGTCTACCGACGGTCTTGGATACGAATCCTTCGGACAAGCGTCATTGAGATTTTTAAAATCTATGCACATGTGTAGCTTATCACTATCCTCTTAGGAGGCAACCACTGGGTTACTCAACCATTTAAGATAGGAAACTTCTCTAATGACTCCTACTCTGAGAAGTTTTGATATCTTATCCTTGATGAAATTTATTTTGTGAGGGGCGTTGTTTCTCTTCTTTTGTTTTATCGGCCTGGCGTTCAGGTCAACACAAAGATTGTGCTAGATTACTTTGGGATCGGTCCTAGGCATATCACTTGGAGAATAGGTAAAGAGATCTTTATTTGATTAAAGCAGATTTACAAGTTTGGCTTTGCTTTCCTCGTGAAGGTTTTTTGCAATTCGGGTGTAGCGCTTCTTTGTGAGTATGACTTCTTTTGTTTGTAGAGCCTCAGTTTCTTGTTCATTCAGGCTCTCCAGCTTCGGGTGCTACTGGGTGATGGCCACGACATCATTTTCTTCCTTTTGGCTGACGTAGATGGACACATCACCTTCATTAGTTTTGAACGTCACAGTCAGGTACTTGACGTCGCTTCTTATATGGAGAGCTCCCTGAGTCTCCCTGCCAATGATGGCATTGTAAGATGAAGGCACATCGATAACCAAATATTTGACAATCAGAGTCATGTATCTGGTCTATCCTTCAAGACCCAAGCCATGAACTTGGTAGGGAGTTCAATGCACCTCAGGACAGGTGGATCATTCGGGCCTACTCCGTATGTCACAATTTTCACTGGGATGAGTTTGCTTGACTTTATCTTTAGTCCTCTGGATTTCTTGGCAAATTGAATGTCAGTGTTCGAGCCATCATCATAGAGGACTCTTTTGACATTGATTATGCTTACTCTGACAGTGATGATCACTGGATCGTAATGTGGGAATCTTGCCTCGGTGCCATCAGCTCTCCTGATTCTTTTTTAATGTCCTCTATAGTTGACGGAAGAAATTTCCCTTACCTTCATTTTCCTCTCGTTTGAACAAAGGGTAATGGTGATAGTGTTGATTACTCATGTGGCTTGCCCTGGGGATTTTCTCTTTCCTCTCTTATCATAGTCAGACTCATCATGATCCATCTTCTCTTTGCCTCGGGCTTGCTTTTCTTCTTCACTCTAAGAGATCTTCAGATACTCTTCTAAGGAACCTTTTTTTATTAGGTACTCATTATACCTTTTTAACTGGTAGCATTGCTCAGTGTCATGACCGTTCTCCCTGTGGAACTGGCAGTACTTTGATTCGTTGCGCTTTGCTCCTTCTGGAGTTGCCCTCATCCAGCTCACATTTAATTCTTTCTTGAGTTCCGCAAGGACGTTGGTTCAGGATGTGTTGAGCGGGGTCAATGATATGGGTTTCCTGAAGCACTTTCTCTTCCTTCCGTAACCTTCTAAATTTATAAGATTCAGCCTTTGAATTTCACTCTTATGCTCTCGAGTATTTCTTTGTTCGGTCTTGATCTCCCATTGGGAGAACAGCTCTTGAGCTATCATGTGCTCATGGGTCACCGAATACATCTCCTCGATTGAAGATGGGTTCTTCCTTGATAGCTCATATACCAGTCTGGAATTTGGTAGCAAGGCTTTGGTGAAAGGCATAATGCGGATGTTATCTTTCAAATCCGAGGCATGTACTGCTTCCTTGTTAATCCTTTCTACGAATTCATGAATACTTTCATTCAACTTTTGCTTGATGTCAAACATCTGAATGGATTCTTTGGCAGACCTTTTGCTCCTGATAAAGTGCGTGGTGAATTTGGTGTTAAGCTCCCTGAATGATGAGATTGAATCCGGAGGTAACATGTTGTACCAACTCGAAGCCTGCCCGCCAAGTGCTACTTCCAAACATTTGCCTAGGGCAATTTCATCTACACCTTTTAGCTCCATTTCCCTCTTGTACTTTCTGATGAAGGCATCCGGATCTCCAGTCCCGTGGTAGATCTCTAGCGAGTGAGGGAGATATAATATCTTGGGCATACTACTTTCCTGGATTCGGCTAGTGAATGGTCCTTCATCGATTGAGGTGCCCTATGATCTCCCTTCCCACGTTCTTCTCGGATCCCTTTCAACTTCTTCTAGTCTCATAAGCATCTTTCTGATGACTTCATCCCTGGGATCTTCCCTAGCATGACATTCTGTCATTGGACAACGGTCATGGATCCTTCAAGCTCTAGGCGATCAGGACCTCCTACTCTGTCTATCTCGTAGGTTTCAATGGTGGACGAGTTCTACGCTGGAGTTTTTAGCTCTCACCCTTTCGAGCCTTCGGGTACCCGAGTACCTACTGAGGAATGCGATGTTACTGCCCTGCTCCTGGAGCACCCCGACCTATGGAACCGGGTCTCTCTTTCTTTCACTAAAACAATCCTAATAGCTCTGACTAGGGCGGGATCTGACAAATCATATGCGTCTCTGAAATTGCGTTGGTCTAGGCTTAAGGATGCTCGGTGTAACAGACACACCGTGTACAAGGCCAAGATATTGTCCGCTTTGGGCCCAGCCCGCACGGATTTTCTTCTACCCGTGGACCACCCAGTGGACTATACGGGTAAAATGCATCTTGTGGGTTAAGGGTAGACCATCCTATATAAGGAGGACTATACTCACTTAACCACTCCATGTGGGACAAATATCGGCCACCCCCACCATGGGAGCCTAGCGTCCTCGCTGGCACATGGACCCTGTACAAGCCTTCCTCTGATGCCAATAATAACAGACAGACCATGTACAAGGCCAAGATATTGTCCGCTTTGGGCCCAGCCCGCACGGATTTGCTTCTACCCATGGACCACCCAGTGGACTATACGGGTAAAACGCGTCTTATGGGTTAAGGGTGGACCATCCTATATAAGGAGGACTATATTCACTTAACGACTCCATGTGGGATGATTATCGTCCAACTTGTTACCACCCCCTCCTATATAAGAGGATGCAGGGCCGGAAAGGCGGCGGTGACAGTCACTTCACCTTCCTTAATGCAGCAAGTACGATGGGTTGGATCCATAACCCGGTCCCTGGATCACAATTCCTTTTCTTGTAACATTCTATTACCAGCTTGACCACCTCTCAGTTAAATATTTTTATAAAATTCTAAAGGTGTTCGAATCGAGTTCTGTAAATTTTTTCTTAAACGAGACACACAAGGATATACTCACAAAAATATTTAGATCAAAACTCCCAGTGAAACAATGAAGTTTATTCATACAAGTGTAGTCAAAATTTGTTGTCTTCTGAAAAATAGTTCGTACCTGCACATTTCCTGCACTTTCAAACTCACAATACAAAATATACACTGAGCTCCGCTCAGGCCAGATACACCGAAAGGAGACTGCCTCAGGCAAGTACTCCCCGAGAAGTAAACATGCATCTTAAAATTCAGCACTTAACATCACATGCATATATACATCATCCAAAAATCAGCAACTATTCATCATACATTCACTTATAAAATATGATCATCTATGCTATATGTACCATGCAACCTACATCTACAGAGCCAGCTTTAACATTATAAAGGACCTACTAGAAATCAGGCAGTCGTGTCTAAGAAACTCCGATAATTATAGTCTGATCCTGCTGCTGCTGCTGTAGCTACACACCAAAGACAAGGGTTAACCGTTAGTCCATACATAAAAGTGCTCCTCCAGAAAAATCCTAAAAATCTTTAAATATAATCCGTGCATAGTTCTTTCTCTATCGAGAATTACCCATAATCGCATGACATAACTCATAATCATAATCATAGTAGCTAATTTTGTACCTTGGTATAAAATCACTGTACGGCTAAGCGGAACCCTAATCCGCGTCCATTGATCTTGACGTTCCTGAAAAACATGGAAATATAAGGGGTGAGTTCCCGAGAGAACTCTGTAAGGGTGTAGGTAGAAGTAAATGGGTTCTTCGATCGTTACCTGCAATGACAATGTCAATATGAACGGTATGCAGTATACTATGCATCCTATAAAAATCATGAGTATGATATGCAATGCATAGTCATCAGTCATTTCCGTACGACGGCCTCCGAAGGTTGGTTCGCAACCTCCCGGAGTCTCCCAGTCATCAGTAAGGTGCATAGTACTAGCGTGGGTCATACGTCCCTGTAACCATCATTATACAGTAGCATCATCATCAGTTGTACATCAGGTTCCTAAAGATGACCACACAGATCGTGAGTCACGAAACCTGGAACATCCGTATCGATAGCCATGCGACCGCAGTACATCATCATACAGGAGCTAAAAGTCTCACGTCAGTGGTACCTGCATACCTTTACTCCTACCATGGAACTAGTCTCGGGGGTGATCAGGCCCCGCCCTCAGCCCGAGAGCTAGCTTCAACCAACTTATATAGCATAAGAATCCCAGTAATGCATATACAAGAAGGTTGAACCCTTACCTGGTAATAACAGCTGTGAGAAGTCGTCCGTGCAAATCTGTCTTCTTGTACTTTTCTGGTTAATCCTTCCAGTAGGCTATTTCTTATTGTTCAAGCAGCTCTCGTCAGCTCTGAAAAAATGTACAATAAGTAAGGAGTCAATTCCCATCATTTCATGTATTACCTTTCCGACACTTAGGAAAAATTTATGTTTCCGACCACTTTTGAAAAAGTGCCAGAACCTTCCAATTCTTTTCCATTTCATTCTTAACCTTTAGAAACTACCATTTTCATCATTATTTGGTCAAATTACAGCATTAATCATTAACTTTCCATAACTTAACAAATCGGCCCATACTTTCTAAAACGGCCATTTCTTGCCCAACTTCGACGTAACTTTACACACAAGTTACATTCCTAAGTGTAAGACCATCCATGCTTTTACATTCAATTTTTACCCGTAAATCCTCAATTTCATTTTTCATCATCCATTAGAAACTTTGGCCTAAACTCTTAGACCATTCATCCTAACATTTTTCCATATAATATTTATCAAATTAGGAGTTCCTAAACACCCTTAATTCATAGCTTCCAACACAATTAGCACTGAACTTCCATTTTTAAAATTCACTCTCATTTTTTTGCCTAAACATGAACTCCATGTTCCGCATTAATTCTCAACTTATTCCAAGTATTAATGTTGCTCAAAATCAACCCAAGAACCTAATTGAATCATCCCTTCAACACAATTACACACTTTGAGCAACTTCATCCTATTTTGGCCAACCTTGACCTCAATTGACCATGATCAAAACCATTGATTCAATACTTCTTCCAAGGATTAAAGATTCTTAAAATCATCTCTAGAACATGGCTTAGGCCTTACTTTAGATCAATTATACACTTTGTTTCTCCACCTCAAATTTGAGCCCTAACTCTTAGCTTATAGTTCTACCATGAATTGATCAATGTTCCAAGCATTAATCATGCTCTTATAAAAAAATTGTTACCACCCCTCCATACATGACCCGGCGGAAGTAGATGTGGAGCTGGAAGGGCGGTGGTGACGGTCACTTCACCTTCCTTAATGCAGCAAGTATGATGGGCTGGATCCATAACCCGATCCCTGGATCACAATTCCTTTTCTTGTAACATTCTGTTACCAGCTTGACCACCTCTCAGTTAAATATTTTTAGAAAATTCTAAAGGTTTCCAAATCGAGTTCTATAAAATTTTCCTTAAACTAGACACACAAGGCTATGCTCACAAAAATATTTAGATCAAAACTCCCAGTGAAATAATGCAGTTTATTCATACAAGTGTAGTCAAAATTTACTATCTTTTGAAAAATAGTTCGTACCTGCACATTTCCTGCACTTTCAAACTCACAATACAAAATATACACTGAGCTCTGCTTAGGTCAGATACACCAAAAGGAGACTGCCTCAGGCAAGTACTCCCCGAGAAGTAACATGCATATTAAAATTTAGCACTTAACATCACATGCATATATACATCGTCCAAAAATCAGCAACTATTCATCGTACATTCACTTATATCTATGCTATATGTACCATGCAACCTACATCTACAGAGTCAGCTTTAACATTATAAAGCACCTACCAGAAATCAGGCAGTCGTGTCTAAGTAACTCCGACAACCACAGCCTGATCCTGCTGCTACTGGTGTAGCTACACACCAAAGACAAGGGTTAATCGTTAGTCCATACATAAAAGTGCTCATCCAGACAAATCTTGAAAATCTGTAAATATAATCCATGCATAGTTCTTTCTCTATCGAGAATGAGCCATAATCCCATGACATAACTCATAATCATAATCATAGTAGCTAATTTTATACCTTGGTACAAAATCACTGTACAGCCAAGCATAACCCTAATCTGCGGCCCTTGATCCTGACGCTCCTAAAACATATGGAAATATAAGGGGTGAGCTCCTGAGAGAACTTAATAAGGGCATAGGTAGAAGTAAAGGGGTTCTTCAATTGTTACTTACAATGATAATGTCAGTATGAATAGTATGCAGTATACTATGGATCCT
>JBBYHH010123493.1:0-14589 GCA_038382905.1 Daphne laureola
TAATGTCTAAATAAATACTGAAAACTGTCTAGCTAAAAAAATATGAGAATATGTGATAAAAGTTTATTGTGTTTATTAGAAAGTGTTATATTATCTAAATAAATATTGAAAATTGTCTAAACGAAATTCAAAACTATCTAAATTAAAATATAGAGCAGTCCTTGCTAGTTTTACCTCTGACCAACTTGCTCCATCCAAATATGAGGTTGCCACAAAACCAGATGATTGAATATCAAATTCTCGATCTCCGTCGTTAAACGCCACCAAACTCTTCACTTCCTCCACGAAGAGGATATGATCTAGATCTAGAACTCATCGTGAGGTTGCCGGTCGTTTAAGCCACGAGAGTGTCGGTCGTCGGAGCTCATCGTGAGCTCGCCGACCATTGGATCTCATTGCGTGCTCGCCGGCCGAGAACTCACCGTGAGGTTGCCGGTCATTTAAGCCACGAGATTGATGATCGTCAAAGCTCAGCGCGTGCTCGCCGGTCGCCGGATCTCGTCGCGTGCCCGCCGGCCATCGTGAGGGTTGAATTAAAGGTTGAAGGTGATGATTTGAGAGTCAAAGAAATAAGGAGGGAGAAGGCCGAAGGAGATGGGGAAAGAGAGAAGAATGAAGATGGAGATTGATTTTGAGAGAGTGATAGTGTTTAATTAATAATATGGGTATTCTAGTCTTTACCCATTAGTGGTTTTCCTCACTAGTGGGTAAATAACATTCGCCTCTGACTTTACTATTCTTTTCACTTAAGATTACTTTTATTTCATAGAAATTTGTTTTATTCTATCACCTCTAACTTTTAATAACTTGTATCTGAAAAATCATATAGCCATCTATATGATGCCTACGTTCTATCACCTCTATTTTCAGTGATTGTGATCTGGTGAAGTCAATCATCTATATTACGGTGATTTCAGTAATTTTCTTATATTTAACTCTACATAAGTATTTCATTTTATTTTTATCATATACGTATTTTGGTAAGTTAATATAATACGTACAATATATGGAAAATTACAAGAGTGCTTTTAGAGTACAAAAATAAACGATGCCTTTCTACACTGATTTATATACATATTTATAGTAAACGAAATTAAAAAAACTTTTGGGTTGTCATCGCCTCCGGATTGTCACATTGTTGAGCAGTTAAACCTTATCATGTTGCATCGCATGTGTTATGAAGATGCTTCATTTGATGATATGATGATCTGAGATTGTGTTGTGAACGTGTTCCATTTTATTTTTATCATATACGTATTTTGATAGGTTAATACAATATGTACAGTACATGAAAAATTACATGAATGGTTTTAGAGTGCAAAAATAAACAATGTCTTTCTACATTGACTTATATACATATTTATACTAAACGGAAAAAAAAAAAAAGCCTTCGGATTGTCACCGCCTCCGGGTTGTGCCTCCGGGTTGTCACTTTGCTGAGCGGTTAAATATTATCATGTTGCATCGCATGTGATGTAAAGATGCTTCATTTGATGATATGATGATGTGAGATTGTGTTGTGAACGTGGTAGTATGAGATTGTCAAATTCCATAATTGATTGGAATTTTAGCTCTTTTTACTAATTACTTATTTATCTTTTATAGTAATGTTATTTATCTTTTATAGTAATATCATCTTCTCAGTCTAACATGACATGTGCTAAAAAAACATTAACGAACCAACATACAACAATACAAAATAGATGAGATAAAATACCCTATCAAATAACATAAACACATGTGAAGGACCATACTTTAACATATATACATGACCAAAATCCATATTTATCCGATATATTCACCAAAAATATTAAACATATATATAGACGTGGAATTTACGGGCCTTTTGAAGTTTTTTTTTCATAATATCTAATCTACGTCATCTTCTCCTTGCATTACATGCATCCAAAATCTACCTTTTTCATCCTTCATATAATTTGTCTAGTCCAAGAGCTCCTTGATCCACTCCAAATCCGGATCCCCGAGACCCGACCCGTCTTCATGATCCGGAACATTCGTACTCCTGCATGTACCGGAACTTTCCTCATCCTTCCCCAAACGCATTCCCTCCAAACAACTCATCATCTTCTTCACCATCAACTCTTCATAATCATCAACGTACGCCGGCGACCCCGGAGGCGGCGAAGCAGACGGAGACCTCGAGAAGAAGTCCAGAAGAGTACTCGTTGGAGAAGACGACGAAGCCACGGCGGAGCAACAGAACTTGCAGCGGGAAGGACGACCCGTCAGAAATGAAGTCGGGTCGGGTATGGTCCGGAGCTCTTCCGGCGAGTGAGCGAAGAAACAGACCTTGCGGGTGCAGTTCTCGCCGTCTTTACAAGCCTCCATCCGGTACCGGGTCGGGTGGAGCCAGCATTCGAACACGCCGTGGGCGAATTCGCAGTCGTCCCCGCGAGGACAGCTCCCGCTGCGCAAGTCGGTGCAAGCGGTGGCGCAGTAAGGGAAAAGGCGGGGGTCACGGCGGCGGGCCTTCTCGCCGGGGTGGAGGAATGGACAGTCGATCCAGTCGTGGTTCCGGGTTCGCGTACACTTCCTCACCTTCAATGGCAGATCGACAGTTTATTCAATCAATGTTTAATTCATTCATCCATTTTTAATATTCATTTTTAATAGTTAAGTTTCTTTTTCAGTATTTAATTTATATATATATTTTTTTATGTTTTGATATATAAAATTAAATAATATATATATATATATATATATATATATATAAAATAAATTAATATGTCTAATTTTTTAAAATATATTTTTCAATTATTTTGAGAAATCCGTTTCTATTAAAAATTTGAATCAAATAAATTTTTTAAAAATTAAACGTAATTATCTATTTGAGGAAATAATAAGTAAATTTTTTAATAAGGTAGGACACATTTTTTTTATATAAAATTCATTAAAAATTTAATCAAAAGACAAGAGATGTAAGAATTAGCCTAGCGAACGTTGGGTTCACGTCCTTGATCATCCGTCACTGCTCACCTTGAACTCGTACATGCGAAAGTGGTCGGTAGCGTAAGGGTCCACCGCATCGCCGTCGTATTCTCTGCCGTGAGAGAGGATGACCCGTTTAGGTTTCATCATATTTAGCTTGTTGGAATTTGTTGGGCACTGAAATGGAAGTTCTGCGGAAATCAGAGGGGGCAATGTGACAACTGTTAGGAGATCCCATAATGTAAGGGACAGTGACCTTATATATAGAGGGAAGGGGACATGCAAGAAAGGTGAATGTGGCAACTTCTGGAGAGGCATTATGTGTTGGCTTATTGTGAAGGAATGAAAGGATATATATTTGGATATTTCCAATTTTGGCTTTTAGTGACAGAATAATAAAAGAGGATAATGGGATGTTGGAGCTTTTGATGATAGAGATGGTTCTAGAGAAATGGAGGGTTCTTAGCCCTACAAGTGGCTTCTAGGAGTTAAATTGCTTCCCATTTGGGTAATCTTCACTTTTGTATCATGTGTATATCTTTGCTTTTTTCTATCATGTTTAGTGTTAATTGGTAGGAGAATTCTTTTACTTGTTCAAGAAATCATAAAGTAGCTCTTAATTAGTAGGAGTATTCTTTTATGTATCCAAGAAATCATGTTAATTAGTGTAGCTTTTAGGCGTATTCGTTTATGACAGTTTTCTACATTAGTTATTTCTGATACTACTAAATGTAAAAATTATAATAAGATTGTATTAGCACATGTTTACTTCGATTCAAGATAGAGAATATATCAAAGAACATTGGTATATAAGATTTTTTTTTCTTCTCACTTTAGAAGAAGTTGTATTCACAACATAGTGATTTAGTTTTATACCGGCCTATTCGCTACGGAATACGTTGCTATCGTACCAACAAAGACAGTGAGGGATCTAGTGTCTCAAAATTAAGTAAACGGAAAAAAATAAACACAGACATGATAATAAGTAATTTTTTTGATAAATAAAAATATAATTTTTACATAATATTCATCAAAATTTTGAACAAAAGTATATCATTTTTACATAGTTAATCTATCATTTTTTTTTATAAGTGTTTAAGTATTTTAAGTTTAATAATTCTTATCTATATAATAATTTGAAGTATAAATTTTTTAAATATATATTTTTTATGAACTTTTTCCACTATTTATCTTAGTAATCAATTTGAGTAAAAAAAAGTCAAATGTATACATTAGTTGATAATGAATGAAGCATTAGATTTTAGGTGATAAATCCTGCCCAGCGGGAGCTGGACACGCTCACCTGATCATCCGCCTCTAGACAAGGGCGGATACTAAATCATTACATTATCAGTGCGGTATGCAGATGATGGCCGATAGATCTAAAAGGGCAAGGAGAAGCTCATACGGATCAAAAGCTTTACATGCTCATGAAAGGTCTAAAAGGTAAAAACCTCATCCACTAGTTAGTTCTAAATCAGTATCCCGAAGGAGGGGATCCCTTCAAAACCCGAACCAACCTGAATATGCACGAAGGTTAGGACATCAAAGCATCTCGGACGATCACTCACCAAGATAACTCGAGACACCGTGACACGTGTAAATCCTGACACAGATCATGTCAGGAATAATCACCAACCTCCTCCTTCGAATATCACGAATCTCTCACTCAATCAATGAGACTATATAAACCTAGCTCATTTACTCTCATTGTAACTTTACTCTCTGCCCAATGTCTCATTCAATCCATTTTCTCAAATCACTCATACCGACTTAAGTGTCAGAGGACCCGCTGTCGAGAACAACTCCGACGTGGTCTAGATATTATTTCTTGTGTAGGCATTTAGTCCACATTCTAACATAATATCCACTACCACAAAGACCAGAAGACATAAACTCAAGAGTATAGCGATCCCACCACAAGACCAACCACTAACAGATTATATACTCGCTACGGTCGTACCGGTTTTCACCAATACAAAGACGGTGCAAAACTTATAAGGAAATTAAAAAAAAAAAATTCAGGATCTTCATAATCCAAACCCATATAATCTCCATCCGCCTTCATCTCCATCCAATTGATCTTCAACATTTTTATTCCTAAAAAACCAAAATCAAACCATAAATTCATTGCATAGGTTATTGGTGGAGTATATAGAAGAAATCAAACCCAGATTTTGACCTCATTGCATAGAGAAAAAAAACGTTACTGCGACCGTTAATACGGCTAGGGTTATAGTAAATGGTTTGTGCACGGTAAGCGCTGTAAACATAATTAATGTTGTCAGACCGCAGTAATGTCACAGTAAATTATTCTCTTGATTTTTTCTCTCTTTTGACCAGATTTCATTCATTTTCAACCCAAAATTGATTCCATCATCTCCTTATTCTCTTCATCTTTCATTTTCTATTCTTTCTCTATCTTCTTCCTTCTTACAACCCATAAAACATCTTTTAATATTTTACTTAAATATTTATAAAAATAAATAGTGTAAAGAAATTAAAAATATATATATTTAGAAAATTTATATCACAAATTATTATACACATAAAAAATACTCAATTTAGATGTCTAAATATGTATAAAAAAAATCATAAATTAAATACTACTTCATAAAACAGTTAAAATAAATAGTGCAATCTTTGAAGTATGTAAGGTAAGGAGTAGTATATTTTGCATCTTAATCGTAACTCACAATAATTTTGTCAAATCGTCTTCTCCTTCTTCAAATCCGGATCATGTTTGAAAGGTAAGCCACTCATTCGTCATGTGAGAAACATTTTTCAAAGTGTCTGCACAATTCAATGCCTTGCGTTGGAAGCAAAACTTGGTCTTCTTTAGCTGTCTCTCTCAATCCCCACTTCTAAGCACATTGGAAGAAGCAATGTCTTTTTTACTTGCCAAGCAAGAAACCCCATCAGAGCCTCCTGGAGGTCCTAAATCCGACATTCTGTGTCATGTAATGGTTAACTGTCCCTTTAAAGAGCCAATATCCTCAAACAATGAAATGATTAGGGTTTAAGGTTTTAGTGTTTGGGATGATTGAGTGCAAAAAGACTAAAAGTTTGGATCTTTTTCCTACTTAAATCAGAAAGCTCTAACCTTTTTCATGAATTGCAAATTAACATTCCAATGGCTGAAACTTCAATTTTGACACTTTTGGCAACTGCATTACTTCTCATTGCTAAGCAGAGCTCCTCTGCTTCTCATCACCACCACCATAGCAGGCAAGCCCACCACAACTCTTCCCCCTTCCCGAACCCTAAACTCGAGCAAGCATTTGTCGCTTTACAGGCTTGGAAGCGCGTTATTTACTCCGATCCATACAACTTCACCAAGAACTGGGTCGGTACCAAGGTGTGCTCTTACAACGGTGTATATTGCGCAGCCGCTCCTTATAACTCGAAACTCCAAGTTGTGGGGGGGATCGACCTGAACTTCTGTGACCTAGCCGGGTTTCTCCCTGAAGAATTAGGTCTTCTATCAGACCTTGCCCTCCTTCATCTAAGCAATAACCGCTTTTGTGGGATCCTTCCACAATCTCTTGCTAAAATGACACTTCTCTATGAGCTTGACCTAAGCAACAACAGGTTTGTAGGGGGTTTCCCTTCTGTGCTCCTTTCCCTCCCTTCTCTTCACTTCCTCGACATTCGTTACAATGAGTTCGAAGGCGCATTGCCTGGTCAGGTCTTCAGCAGGAACCTCGATGCCATATTCGTGAACAACAACCGCTTCACCAGTGTGTTCTCTCCCAATTTCACAGGCACTCCACCCACAGTTCTTGTCATTGCCCACAACAGATTCGGCGGCTGCTTGCCTCCATCCATCTCAAAATTCGCTGATGGTCTGGAAGAGTTGCTGCTAATCAACAGCAGCTTGACCGGGTGCTTACCGCCTGAAATCGGTTACCTTTACCGGTTAAGAGTCTTGGATGTGAGCCATAACAATCTTGTTGGTCCAATACCTTATAGCATTGCAGGACTACAACATTTGGAGGTGCTAAACTTGGGGCACAACATGTTTGAAGGAGTTGTTCCGATGGGAGTTTGCGCTTTGCCTAATCTGTCGAATTTCACATACTCCTATAACTTCTTCTGCGAGGAAGAAGGGATTTGCGAGAACCTTACCTCTAACGGCGTAGTATTCGATGATCGTCGCAATTGCTTGCCTGAGAAGCCACTCCAACGGGCTCCGAAGGTGTGTAAGCGGGTTCTTGAGCATCCAGTGGACTGTTTTGAGCAGCATTGTAGCAGTGACAATGGAGGTGCCACTGCAATTCCTCCAGCTTTTATACCTGCAGTTACAAGAGCTCCAGCTATTGCTCCTGCACTTACACCTCTCTTCTCCCCTTCAAATGCTCCTAGTCCTACCCTAACATAACTTGCTCAGCAAGATAGAGTGGAATAAATAAAAATGCTGTAAATATTTTGGTTTGGCAGATGTTTCTGTTTCAGTTAACTGAGCTAGCTGATCACTTTGCGTTTTAGTTTCCTTCAGTGTTTTTCAAAGTTTATCCATGTCATATTCATGTTTCTTAAGAACATATAGAAAAATATTGGGTAAATTATAAAAACTCTGTAAGGTATGGTGAAATCTTTAATTTACCTCATCTATTTTAAAAAATCAGCAGTTACTCCCCTGAGATTTAGTAAAATATTTAGTTACCCCTTTTGATCGTTTATGGTGTTAGTTGATTCTTAAATATTTTAGCAATAATTACACTAATGATATTTCAAAACAATTAAGGGACAGTCCAAACTCACATATTTCATATCAGCATGGACTCGTCTGCATCTTGATAGTGACTAGACAATAACGACAACTATGTAAGGTGGTCGCTTTGGGACGGAGAAAGGGAAAAAATAACATATTGGAGTTAAAATGTTAGGATAAGAAATATTAATGATAATAAAAACAATTAACGTTAAAATTCTTTATAGTCAACCAAGAACACA
Source organism: Daphne laureola (assembly GCA_038382905.1). NCBI lineage: Eukaryota > Viridiplantae > Streptophyta > Magnoliopsida > Malvales > Thymelaeaceae > Daphne > Daphne laureola. The sequence goes on from JBBYHH010123493.1 coordinate 7,906, forward strand.
AACTATCAAGAGAAAAACTGAAGATTTTACTAAATTTTAAGAAAGTAACTGCAAAAAAATTATAATAGAGAAGCAGACTGAAGATTTCACCAAACTTCAAACAATCAAAAAAATAAGTGAAGATTTCACTAAATCTCAAAAAAATAACTGCAACAATTTTAAAATAGAGAAACAAACTGAAAATTTCACTAAACTTCATATAATTTTTTTGTAATTTAACCAAAAATATTGCCCTCAAGCATCAGCCGAGCGTTATTGTGTGTTGTTTTTTTTTTTTTCATGGAAACTCCAAATGACTTCAGTTGTTTCCTTTACCTTCTTTACCAAGAAACTCCAAAAACAAGACTCAAAATGATTACATCTTTCTCCTTTTCATGGAATATTTACGGGGCTTGAATTTGTACATTATTATTATACATTTGGTACAAGAATGTCGCCTACACTATGAATTGTCACTTGCTGCATCTGTTACGTTCTTCTTCTAACTTGCTTCACCTGTATCTCAGTATCCCCAGAAAATGGCCCCCAGAAAACGGTCAGGGGTCTCTGCTATAGTATCTCTCAACCTGAAACAAAAAAAAACCACCTTATTCTCGGATCGATGACATAAATCATCAATATTTCAAACACCATGATGAACGATTTTCGTGTCACTGGTCACAAATATATCAGAACTATCATCAGCCGCAAATGATCGACTTTCGTGGTTTTGTTTCAGGTCACTAGGGCTACTTACCATGATGAACGAGTTCGTGTCAGTCGATCCTATGTTGCAAAGTGGAAATCTCAACTTAAACCGGTGGTAAGGTGCGTCGGCAAGTTGGACATTCCATTTTTATATCCATCCACCTTTGCAAACAACCAGAGTGGAAGAAATGATCACATGGTGTCACCTGTTTAGGAAGTAAAAAAGACGGGTTCCTGAGTTGATGTTCGAACGAAAGAGTGGGAAATTATATAGTGCAGATGCGTACCATGCAATCGTTTAACCGCTGTGGAAGATCGATCGCAGCCATACAAATGACGCAATCCGTAGTGAATCTATCCTGATCAAGCCTTCGATAGTAGCTATACTTCTCCGGTAATATCTGCAGACAGTAAAACATTACACTGCATGTTTGTGGCGGAAACTTAAAAGCAGGAGGCGTAGGGTAAGTAAGGAAATGAATGATCGAAACGAGTTACTACCTGGCGAGGGATAAACCATCTGGAGCCAAGATAATGCTGAAGAAGAAGAATGGCTGCTTGAATCATTAGAAATACACAGAGCCCGACGCACCAGCTTTTGTCCGGCTCGATTCGCATGAAGTTGTAAGGACATCCGAATACGTAAAGTGGGATTGCCAACCGAGTAACCGTCATCCCCAGAATGTAATAAGGATGCAAGGGCTTTCTTGAATCACGTATAATGTTTGTGATTATTTGAGGTATCCAGAAGGCGTACATGAGAAAAAGTATGGGCCGCAGATAATTATGAAACTCATACATGACCAAAATGCCCCCTAAAAGGATGCCATCTGCCGATATAAAGATTCAATAGAATTAGTCAGCTACGGGAAAGGAAAGGATATCATATTACTCGCAACTTCTAACAATAAAGCACTTACAGAAACGGCTATATAGAACCGATAGTTCACGCCTCATTGTCTCCCATCCCTCGCCCGTATTCATTGGCCTACTTGCCTTCCATATGGCAAGGAGATATCTCATCTCAAAAATTGAGAAAACAACGAACTTGAAGAACGCCGCAGTTGCAAAAGCATTAAACAGGGACTCTGGACAGAAAAAATCAATAAAAAATGATAGTCCTTATGTTAGAGACCGATCCACAGAAAATAAAATCGAATGACCTGTTGCGACCAATAGGACACAAAGCAGCAGATTACTCGGTCAGCTTACCGACTAGTATTCCAGCCGTGAGATGCAAGAGGCAGAGATAAGCATCCATAATCGCCTGTTGCCCGATCATCAGAATCGAAACTTTGGCAGCTCCCTGATAGATTAAAGAGTCGACCCTTTAACCAACTACCAAAAGCACCATCTTAATTGGCATTACACAGGCTTTTAGCATAGGAACATTGTAAAGTTCTTACCGACTGCGTGTTGCCGTGTTCCATTTGACGGATTAATAGGAGAACTTGAAGAAAAGATACCTGATAAAAATTATTAAGGAATACCACCCCTGAGAGGGTAACAGGCTACAAGAATCATAGAATAACTAGAAACCATGTAACGCATGAAAAGGATACAAAAGTGACCATTAAAGTATAGTTCACTGCTTTGTTGTAGTAGACCTCTATATTGACAGAGGTAGCGTTTAACAACAACGGCGCAAAGCAATCTCCATCATCATCAACAGCAGGACTCTCCATTAGCCCTTCAATTTGATAACGATCACGATCTCCATCTACATCAGATAAACAATGTAAGCCTGGCTCACTTACAATGATGTCGTAAGACAAGAAACATATGCTCGCACATCACTCTAATTTTAGGCCAGTACAAGCTCTATGCTATTACATAAATGTACATATGAAAAACTCACAACAGGAATTTAACTGATTGCCTCAAGATTCGCTCAATGAATGTGCAAAAGGATAGTAATTTCATGCCACCAGAATACAACTCAAACACTAGTATTCCATGTTATGGTGAATTATAAACCAGACATACTTATTCCCTTTCCACTATTTAAGACATAAACGTTGAAGAATTTCTCCGTAATTTGTAGACACAAGTACGTCCAAGATAAGAAAGGTTTCTACTTATGTCTAACCAGAATCAATTTGTTTTTCAAAGAATATCAGATTTGCAAAGCTTAAAATATCCCAATGAAACACAGATGCTAAACTACTTCTGACAATCAGAAATGCAGGTTTAACAAGCATCAAGGAGATGATTTAGTGAACAAGTATGCTGAGATGATTACCACTTTGAGATGAAGAGACGCGAGTTATTTGTGCTGCGATTTCTATATTGCAATGCTTTTCCATCTCATAAATTGGTGCTGAAATTATAGAGATCATAAAGATCATGCAACTTTACTGCTAAGTGAAAACACCAAACACACTGGTTAACTCAAAATTTTCCTTCTAAATTGGGTAACTTACAATTTTTCCTTCTCCATATTTTGTCACGTGGGGATTCTTGGAACACTTGTGATGAAAACACCCCCAGCTGGTAATATGTTAACAATTTTAAAATGAGTGTCGTGGATAGGTAGACAACTAATCATTTGTAGCATGAAACATGCTTCTCAAATGCTAATTAACTCAAATATCCTAGAATATAAGAAATGGGGCCTGCAGTACTCGAAGCGAAAGAATATAAAATACGAGTATCTACAAGGCTTATCAGTTTCTCTAGCATTTTGTTTTAAAACAAATCAAAAGCTAGACAGCCTCCCAACAATTTTAAATGAGAAATTCAGTACTCAGTAGCATATTGTACAAATTATAGATTTCAAATGGAAAGCTGTTAGCAATATTGCAGTAAACAACAAATAACGAGTACGCATGCTTAATGTAAAATAAATTTGTAATGGAAATTACCAAATGATATGGATTTGATAAAATATAATCATCATCCTGATTCATCTCCATCTCTTTCCCACTGCAATAAGCATGCAAGTGAACTGTTAAAACTTCTTATATAAGAAAACAAAATATCAAATCTAAAATGCAATGAGAACAAGGCCCAAAATGTGTATCCACTTCGAAGAGATTTGATCTCGAAAGAACTGTGGATAAAACTAATTCCTTTCGCTCCAAGCTAAAAGAAGATTTTCCAAAAGCTAACATGAAAGGAGTATACAAATTTCACCTGCTAGCTACCATCCGAAGCTGTTTAAAGGGTGAGATGTTTACACCTTCGACCCTAATTTGTGCACCACCAACATTGTGTTCATTGTTAAAGACATCATGGAAAATAATAACACCCTATCACCAACACCATAAGAAAGCAACAAAACATCAGTCCACATGTTTAAGAGGTCAACTGAACAACTGTAAAGTAATAATATGAAATTCCATTAATGTTTCAGAAAATGCATGCACCCCCAGGCATAACGTCTGAACCACGCAAAAAATAGCCTACCTTAATGAAGTAGGATGGTAGAACGGGCAAGTTTTAAACAGTACGCTGGGAGTCAAATCAACATATACTATCCCAATTAAACAAAACCCTCATGGAATTCAATATACTGCTTCCTTATGAGAGTACAAACAACACAGAAGAAGCATGGCTCATTCACTCTATTTTGCACTCAAACATTAGAGTCATATGATTTGTACAATTTGACTAATACTTTCGAGAGTTGTTTTATCTATTTGAGTCTCATTTTATATATTTATCAATATATTTAATATAGAGAACATTGATCACGCAGTCTTTGGAGACAAAATAAGTGAATAAGAAGAGTTCAACCACTCACCTGAACGTAATGTACACCACTATCTTCGTTGGCGTACTAATCAACTCAATGACTGAGTCACCATTTGTCTTCCTGAAGTTAGGGATCCTTGAAGAGCTGTTTGTGGACTCGATAAATTTCCATGCGCCTGTAAAAAATTAAAAATATAACCCAGACTGACAATGTATAAAACTAGCCACTTATCCCTAATGTGCAAAATTTGATAATAATGAAGCTTCTTGGCAACCACCCAGCCCCTACCCTTTGCTTCACCATCCCTCTTAAGACACAAGTATAGTATTACTATGAACAATAAACACACAACAAAAGAGCTACATTCTGATAATACTACACAAGGTCAAAAGTTGGAAGAGAAAGGCAAGAAAAAGATAGAAAAATAGCATACCACGGTAAGTTCCAGTTATGTTCGATCCTGATAATGCACTCAATTCATTTTCTTCCTTTTTGACCACCAGCCACTACAATGAAGAGTAGAGTGAAAATAATATCATACACCTTAGATATTTAACCATTGAAATCATCATGTAAGCAAGTATTAGTTAATGGAAAAAAATATGTCCAAGACAAATGCCAAAAGAGAAATGAAACAAAGGCTTAAAATTATCAGAAGACAGTACAGGCCAACCGAGTAGCTCCCAACGAGTCAGTTATGGCCTGTTTACATGAGAAGTAGGTTTCTCTAACATTTAACATTCAAATCATCTACTTGCGAATGTTAGCTACAACCCACAGATGGAGAAGTGTCTAACTGTTTTAAAATTTAAGTGGCCATTATCATTCTTAAACATTAAGGTCAAGAGTCTTTACTAGGAAATGGTTTGTTTTGTACTCAGAATTACTGGAACTGACAACAGCTATATCATGGCTATAACAAAAAAACAGGTCCCATAACTGAGCATGGCATACAGTTAACAGTCAATCTCTACAGAGAATTTTTTACTTCGGAAACATAGGGTGTGTTCCTGTCAACAGATACAGGGAAAATAAATCTGCTCAATCCTTCCCTCGAATTTTTCCTCTCACAAACTTCACATAAACTTCAAAAAACTTCCACTTTCTTCCCAAAAAATTCCCAAAAGAACACACCCATAGTTTACTATGAAAAATATCCTAACACATTCATGGCCTACGAAAGCATGAATGTCAAACAAATAAACCGTTCATAGCCTTAGGGACATAAAGCATGCTCGAAACAACTAAAACCTTTTGAACTCTTATCAACTAATCCTGTTAGCATGCTACTTAACCTCTGAACTCTTCCGATTCACCATATATCCATCTATCTTTCTAGGCTTTATCCGCATGAATGAACATTTTACATGACACAATATCTGCCGATAACTTCACCCATTGTAGGCATCTGCAGAATAAAATCAGTCTCCCGTTTCATCACTCATCTACAAAGCTACCTGCATGAGATTGCTTCTAGTACATATAAAAGTCGGACAAGTTGCTAAATCCAGCTAGTCCAAACAAATATCCAGAAACGATTAGCTAAGGACACATCAATCAATAAGCAAACAGCAACATGATTCATGAAACAAAATTGAGAACCGAAACCCAGCTAACAAGAGCTGGAAAACACCCACCTCATCACCCCATGAGCGAGTCCTCTCCCTTATGGGCCTCAATCCAGCAGCTGGGTGCAGAAACAAGAAGAAAAACCACAAGACAAACACGAACCCTAATTCACACTTCCTCGAGAAGCAACAAGACCCCAACTTTTCCCCAAGGACCGAATCAAAACCCCAGCATCCCATTTCACGGAATCAACAGGGAAAAGGGAATCAGCTCCGAGTCTCTTCCAACAAAGCAAGCCCCTTTACACCCATTAGGAGGGCAGATGGGTAGCTTCAAGTGGAGTGAAACATACGGAAAGCAGGTGACCAAACAGAGGGAGGATCAGATAGTGGGAAAGCGAGAGCTCAACGAATTTGGGTACGGGAAATTTTACAATTTTGATATAATTCTGAAGCAAAGTAAGGAACTTTCAATCACCAAATGGGGTTTTGGTCAAGAAGGGAGCTTTAACTAAATACCTAATCAGACATTAAAATGTTTAAAGAAATGAAGAAAAGGGAACAAAAGGCGACAAATTTGTTGTGTTAAAATCTACGCCCGGAAGCAAAGATGAGTTGTTGGTTCTTGTTGTTCTTGTCGCTGTTGTGGACATGGCAACTGGGCTTTGGTAAGCCGGAGGTCGCGAGGGGAAAGAAAGCGAAGGATGAAGGACTCTGTGTTTGGTTGCAACA
>JBBYHH010123604.1:0-14587 GCA_038382905.1 Daphne laureola
AAAATGGCAGTCAATTTCCATATGTTTTTTCCTCTTATGGAAGACTGGATTGCTGGCTATGTGCAATGCTGCTTGATTATCGCAAAATAGAGTGCTAGGTGGTAGATTTGTGAGAGAGAGGTCATTGAGTAGCCTTGTGAGCCAAACTAACTCACTTGTTGCAGAAGACATGGACCTGTATTCAACTTCAGCTGAAGATTTAGAAACAATAGGCTGCTTCTTTGATTTCCATGATAGTAAGGCCCCACCCAACTTAGTCATATGTCTTGTGGTTGATCTTATAGTCAATGGACAACTAGCCCAATCAGAATCACAATAGCCTTCTAAGATCATATTACTTCATGAAGGGAAAAACACACCCATTTCAGGAGTTCCTTTAAGATAACGCAGAAGATTCATTGCAGCTTTGAAGTGAAGTTGTTGAGGCTCATGCATGAACTAGCTCAGTAAGTTCACTGCATAAGTCACATCAGGCCTGGTAATTGTAAGATATATTAATCTCCCAATCAATCTTCTATAACTCTCTGGATTAGGATATGGATCATCTTTGGCAGCAGCTAGATGATGTTGTTGCTGCATTGGGACTGATGCAGGCTTGTTGTGAGTCATTTTACTATCCTTTAAAATATCCAAGAAATACTTTCTTTGAGACAGAAAGATCCCAGAGCTTGATCTTGCCACTTCCAACCCTAGGAAATACTTCAACTTTCCCAATTTTTTGATGCGGAAAGTTTTGTGTAAATGACTCTTCAATTGTGCAATAAAATCTGAATCATTTCCTGCAACCACAATATCATCTACATACACCAACAAAACAATGTAAGTGGTGTTGGTTTTGAAGATGAATAAAGAATAATCTGATTTGGACTATTGAAATCCAAAATCTAGTAGTGCACTTGAGAATTTTTCAAACCACTGTCTTGGTGCTTGTTTAAACCCATATAAAGACTTTTTAAGCTTGAATACCAAGTTGCTCTCATTTGAAAAACTAGGTGGTGGCCTCATATGTATCTCCTCTTCCAGATCTCCTTGAAGAAAAGCGTTTGTTACATCTAATTGATGTAACTCCCATCCTTTAATAGCAACAACAACTAACATCTTACTGTTGTCATTTTTGCTACATGAGCAAAGGTTTCATGAAAATCAATCCCTTCCTTTTGAGTAAAGCCTTGAGCTACTAACCGAGATTTGTACCTTTCAATACTACCATCTGATTTATGTTTGATTATGAAAACACATTTTGAGCCCACTGCTTTCTTTCCAGCTGGTAAAGAAGTTAGGATCCAAGTTTTGTTCAGTTCCGGTGCTTTTATCTCCTCATTCATGGCAGTGCACCAACTTGGGTCATCAAATGTCTCCTTTAAAGTTCTTGGCTCTCTATGCTTGTCAATATTTCCCATGAAAGCCCTGTGCTGCTCAGAAAAAGAGTTGTGTGACAAATAATTTGTAATGTTATAAGCCTTACCTGAGGTGAGGACATTGGAAGAGGGAGCAACAAGAGGGTTATTTCTTCTTGAGGGTTCAATCTCATAGTCTTTCAGATAAGCAGAAGGTCTTCTTTCACGGATGGGTCTCTGGTTTTGAGGAATAACAGCTGGTGAGGGTTCATTTTGCTCAGGTGTTTGGTTTCAAATTCAGGTTCTGGACTGACTTCTTCAACTTGAGGTTCATGGGCACTTTGTGAAATATGGTGATCATTACTGCAACTTTCAGTATTGATTTGTGGGGGTTGAACTGATGTTTCTTGCTGTAAGGGGAAAATATGCTCAAAGAAATCTACATCTCTAGAAATGATCACTTTGTGGTCTTCAAGATCATAAACTTTGTATCCTTTTTTACCAATATGATATCCAATGAAAACACAAGGTTTACCTGTACTTTCAAACTTGTCTTTGACTCTTTGTTTATTGTGAACATAACAAAGACAACAAAAAACTCTCAGGTGGTCTAGGGTAGGAATTTTTCAAACAGCTTTTGATAAGGACTAAGACCTTTTAACTTGGGTGAGAGAGTGTAATTGATTAGGTATGCAACAGTTAACACACATTCTCCCCAAAACGTTTTTGGTAAGCTAGATTGAAACCTTAGTGCTCTAGCCACCTCTAAAAGATGGCGATTCTTTCTTTCAACTATACCATTTTGTTGTGGTGTTTCAACACATGAAGCTTGAAGAATGACTCCATGATTCTGAAGAAATTGAAATAAAGGCCCAGAGAACTTCCTTTGCATTGTCACTTCTGACTTGAAGTATAGTTTTATCAAGCTGAGTTTTGATCATTGCAAAGAAAATAGGAAAATAGACAGATACTTCAGATTTGTGTTTGAGTAAATATACCCAAGTACACCTTGAAAAATCAACCACAATGGTGAGAAAGTAATGTGCACCAGAAAGAGATGGGGTTTTATAAGGCCCCCAAATATCTAGATGAACTAACTGAAACAATTCATTAGTACAATGATTGCTAATAGGAAAAGGTTTCCTGGTCTGTTTTACTGAGTCACAAGGTGAAGCTGGACTTTTAAACTGAACTTTTGAGAGTTGCTGAAATTGAGAGAGTTTTTGATGAGAAGGATGACCTAAACGCATGTGCCACAAATCTGATGCCTGATTTAAGGTCACAGCATCAGTCTCATGAATCTTGAACCCCTTCAAATAGTATAATCCTCCTAGATGCTCACCCATCCCAATCATCCTCCTCGTGGTTAGGTCGTGTAACACACAAAAAGTAGGGTAGAATGTCACACAATAATTCATATCCTTAGCTATCTCACTTACAAACAGTAAATTGCACTCAAAATTTGGAATATGATGGACTTTGTGCGGTTTTAGTGATGATGTAATCTCTATATTGCCAATTGACTTGACTGTCACACTTGAACCATTTGGTAAAAGTACTTGAGGAGCCTTGGAAGGTTTGTGTAGATCAGACAAGATTGATCTGTTGGGTGTCATATGATTTGAGGCACTACTGTCAATTATCCAGTTGCATGAATTGATAGAGACCTTACCATATAAATTGAGACTGTCATTTCCTTTGTGAACAGCAAGCAGAGACATGAGTTGCTCACATTGAGTTGCGATGAGATTGATAGTTTTGGTGGCTTGAGATTCCTGTGTGACATTTGCCTTTGCTGCAACCTTGTTCTGCTTCTGACCAGTGATTGTTTGTCTTGCAGATTTTGGTTGAGATGGCTTGTCCTTTTGCCACCATTCTGGATAGCCATTGATTTCAAAACAGTCTTCAAAATAGTGACCAAACCTGCCACAATTTTCACATTTATTCTTGCTTTTGTTGAAGTCTTTCATTTTCCTTCTAGGTTTGGCCACAAAGGTTGTTGCATCAGGTACAATCTTGACCATCAACACATTATGTTGCCTTTCTTCCTTTGTAACTTGTGCATATGCCCTATTGACATTTGGTAGAGGCTCCATGTTCAGAATCAAAGATCTAATTCCACTGAAGTTCTCATTTAGGCCCATCAGAAATTGATGAAGCTTTTCCTCTCCCTTTTCTGCCATCACTCCTGTGTATGCTTGGCATGTGTAGTTAGGAGAATTTGAATATGTATCTAGCTCATCCCACAAACCTTTCAGTTTTGTGTGATATTCTGTTACAATCATGTTGGATTGACTGCACAGGAAGATTTCCTTCTTGAGTCCATGGATTCTGAGAGCATTCCTTTGTGAGAATCTCTCTTGGAGATCCATCCACATTCCTCGAGCAGTGTCTGCATAAGCTACAATATTGTGCAATTATGGTATAAGAGAATTAAAGATCCAGGATATTACCATGGAGTTGCAAGTGTCCCAGGATGAGAACAATTATGAACCTTCAGGTGGCTTGTTGATTGTTCCATCCACAAATCCCACCTTGCTCTTAGCTTTAAGTGCATTGAGGATTGCACGTCTCGAGGTAGGGTAGTTATCTCCTTTAAGCAAACAGGTCACCAACACAGTGCCTGGATTATGAGAAGGATTGAGAAGGTAGGGTGAAGTTGGTGCTCCTGAAGTTGATTTTACACCAGGAACACCCGTCGTCTGTTTATCTGTCATGTTTAGGTTTAATGATCAGAACCGCTCTGATACCATGTAAACAAACAAGTAATCTGGTGCAGCTAGCAACTTGCTTAGCATGCTGGTATTTTCATGTATTTGGTTTAGGTTTACAACCAAGATTTATAGATGGTATTAGCAGAGTCCTAGTTCTACTCTAGAGACAGAGTCTTAGTCTTAGTGTTAGGTTTAATGATCAGAACCGCTCTAATATCATGTAAACAAACAAGTAATATCGTGTAGCTAGCAACTTGCTTAGCATGCGGGTATTTTCATGTATTTGGTTTAGGTTTACAATCAAGATTTATAGCTGGTATTAGCAGAGTCCTAGTTCTACTCTAGAGCCACAATGTTAGTGTTAGGGTGAGTTACTTGTATTTGAAGTTAACTCAACAGCTAACACATAACAAGATAAATACAGAGAAGGTCCCTAAGCTACTTGATAATTATAAAAACAACGATTTGAGCTTCAACATATTACAAGTCAGTAAATTTTTGTAATCTCGTACGTGAGAAAAAATATAAAAAAAAGATACAATAACTACATATTAAAAACAGTTTAAGTCATAAGAAAAAAAAAACAGTTTAGTCAAATTTATTTTTGAAAAAGAGATAACTTTACAACTGCAAATTTCTTAATTCCAATATTCCGATTCTCTGGCCATGCACGGACATTTCAAAGTTCAAACTGCTTTCGCTTGCTGTAGAAGAAAAATATCAACAAACAAATTAACAAATGCTTTGTTACAAGAAGAAAGGGTAAAGTGTATTCTCACAGTATTCCTGTAACTATAATTATTATTTTATTAAGATTCTGTTTTAATATTTTATTTTATTAAAATTATGTTTTAAAAGATTTTTTTTAATTTATGATCTTTTTTCATCTGTCTGTCATTAAATTTAACTAATTTGGGGGAGGGGGAAGGATAATTTTGACAGCTCTATTTTTTCAAGAAAATATGTTTACATCCTAAATTTTAAACTTAATCATTTATTCACACTCCTAACAATTATAAACTTAATACTTTTATCCAAAAGTTTCAACCATGGATAATAACCACATATGTGATTCCCCACATACTAAATAAATGACTATACTACCCTTTTTAAAATACTCCATTTATTCTTTCTTCCCAGAAACAGAAACAGATCCATCTCTCTCTCCCCCTAATATTTCACTATTGAACATCTCTTCTCAAATTTCAAGAGCGTCGGATACAACTCGCTGGCGTGCTCATATCCGTCATGATCTTCATCTCTACCACCGCCATCTCCTTCTTCGGCCAACAGCTAGCCTTCACCGGACCGCTGTGAAGTCTAGATCTGTTCACGATCTAAGTCTCTGCCGATCTCCGAGATCTCTATCTCAATCTCCGGTGACCTCGTCTCCGAGATCACGCCACCATCACGACCAATCGTTTGAACCTTCGCCGATCTAGATCCATATCTGCGAACTCCAGCCACAATGATGTTCATCGCCAAGATGTGCTAGTGTGGTGATCTGCTCGGTAGCATCTGAATCGTTCAAATCTAGAGAGAATCCTTCTCTCTAGTGCGCGATCAGACTATCTAACCTCCATCAACACTTAATCGCTTCTCTGTCAAGACCGTTTCCGACGTTATCATGAATCTTTGTGAGTTCTCTTTATTTGGTTGAGTTAGGTTATTCGTTCTTACTTGGAAACTGTGATCGTTGAGACCAGAACTGTTGAGTTTGTTATGATTATCGATATTGAGTTTGCAGTTTAACGTAAACAGTATAAAAAATTCATATAGACAATATCCAAATTTCATATAGAGATTTTAACTAGTTTTAATAGATATAATAGATTAATATTGTTCGTTTGGTTCTGATTTGCCTCTAATTTTGGTTATAATTTTATTTAATTTGGACATAGGAAGAGAGTTGCAGATAATAGTAGAAGAGGTGAGAAGAGAACTAATCACTTTAGCTTTGTGAACATTTTGCAATTTAAAGTAGACAATATTCAAAATTTATATAGACATTTTAATTTACTTTGATAAACATTATAAATTACCGTTCGTTTGGTTCTGATTTACTTTTTTAATAGACACGATAAATTACTATTCATTTGGTTACGATTTGATTTAATTTGGAAGCTTATAAAATTTTGAATTTTTTGTGAATTTTAGTTTAGTGAATTTTATTAAATTTGATATTCGAAAACATAGAAATTGTTACACTTTGATGTAAATTTTTTTTTATAATTTGGTATACAATTTTGTTATCAATCACAAGAAATTTTAACGATTTATCATATAAATTAAATTCTGGAAATCTCTTTATACACTTTGCATTTTTAAGTAAATAGTTTTTGCTAAATTAGTAGACAATTTTTAATAAATAAATTAATAGAGAGTTTAATTGACGGGAGACATGAATTGTGGTGACAACAAGTTTTTTTTAACAGCAATGCAATCAATTTATTGAGGGGTAAAAGCATTAATAGAGTATTACAAACCACATCCTTAGTGGGACCCACGAGTTACCACTAGCTACAGCATGCAGCATGCCCAAACATGAACCTGTTGATGACAAAACACACACAGCCCCAATCAAATCAAACCTTCCCTCTGTCCTTTACACACCACTTCAGGATCAAGAGTGGCAAAAAACCAGACCTCCCGAATCATGAAGCAGCTGAACAAAAGGGAGAGGAGAGGCAGAAGCAAGAATAAGACCACTCAGCAGACAAGAATAAGTAATAGCAGAAGGCGAGACGAGGCTACACAGCAGCAGACAAGCTGAACTCATCGAATCAACTCTGCGATTCTTAACAGAGGGGCTTGCAACCAGTCCGTCCATGATATGTTCAGCTTCCGGAACCTGCTTTTAATCCACAGAAGTGATAGCACTTGTATATCGGCATAGATCCCAGAAGCTCTCCAATTGCCGTTTTGCATCACAACGTTATTCCTTGCTTTCCACAGAGACCACGCAGTGATATACACTATACCTTGCCACACCTGAGCTGCTTTTGTAGGGGCTTGAGATATGAACGCCCCTTCGAGGACCTGTGTGAGATCGAAGAAACCGAACACATCCATTTCGCACCACAATCCTACGGATCTCCAAATCTCGACCGCATGGAGGCACCGGACGAGTGCGTGATCTGTAGTCTCGGATATGTCTTGGCATAGTGGGCAAAGTACTGATGGAATCTCCATTTCTCGCTGTCGCAGTTGATCCAGCACCGGTATGTATCGTCGGGTTGCTCGCCAAATGAAAATGTTCACATTTTTGGGCACTTTGTTGCACCATCGCATTGGAATGTCATGGCCTTCTGAAACCTTTGCATCGATCATCTGGGAAAGTTGTCGGACTGTGTAAACTTCTCCTGGATTGATGGCCCAGCTCCAACTGTCCTGAGTATCACGTTTCGGAATAAAGCCTTGCAAAAGTGTTAGAAGTTGTTGAAATTCTCCTCCTGTTCTCCCCCTCAGGGGGCTCCTCCATCTCCACTCCCAGCTCCACTCACTATCTTCCCACCTAATCTTCTCAACTACTGGACTCTCTTTGTTTGGGTCCATCTCGAACAACCGCGTAAATCTCGATTTCAAAGGGCACTCTCCTACCCATACGTCCTCCCAGGATTTTGTCTTGTTCCCTGACCCCACTACTCTCTGGAAAAGGTTTTTGAAGTCGTTTCCCAAACCCTCTACTTCCCCATCCACCTTCCTAATATCCTTCCAAACACTCCAACCATCCCTGCTCACTCCCCAATGTAGTGTCCCAGACACTACCCCATGAATACTGGCCACTATACTAGCCCATAATTTATCCCCTTCGTTAAGCCACCTCCACTTCCATTTTACTAAGAGAGCCAGATTTTTTTCCCTTAGGCTATCCACTCTCAGTCCCCCGCTTCACTATCGCCAAGCAACCTTTCAAGCCTAGCCCAGATAAGTTTTCTACTCTCCCCCGTAGCCCCCCAAAAGAATTTGTTTCTCAGTTTTTCAATTTTTCTCAGCACTCCAGCCGGGGCGCGGAACACTGAAAGATGATAGAGGGGAAGACTTCCAAGAACCGAGGTCATCAAAGTCAGACGGCCACCTATTGACAAGGACTTCATTTTCCAATTTGATAATATGTTCTCAACTTTTTCCACCACTGGGTCCCAGCTTTTGATCCGACTCATATTGGCACCGACAGGCATACCTAAATAGGTGAACGGGAGTGATGCCTCAGAACACCGCAGCAAACGAGCAACTCTGGAAACCTCTTCTACATCCACCCCAACTCCAAAAAGCCTACTCTTGTCTAGGTTAATTTTTAGTCCCAAAGCAATCTCAAAGCATTGCAGCAAGCTCATCAGATTATTTGCGTTAACCTCCGACCATTCTCCACAAAAGATAGCGTCATCTGCAAACTGGAGGTGAGAAAGACTCACCCTGTCAGTACCTACTCTCATGGGCCGAAACACCCCTTGGCACACTGCCTCCTCCATCATCAGATTCATAGCTTCCGCCACCAAGATGAATAGAAAAGGTGATAAGGGGTCGCCTTGTCGAAGGGCCCGCTTCATCTGGCATTCTGTTGTTGGACTACCATTGACAAGAACTGACAGCGTTGCCAACTTCAGGCATCCCGCTATCCACCCTCTGCACTTATTCCCGAAATTCATTTGCTGAAGGATGGAGTCCAAAAAATCCCAACTGATACTGTCATAGGCTTTTGCGAAGTCCACTTTCAAAAGGAGCATTTGCCTTTTTTCTTGTTTACACCATGACACTGCTTCGTTAATCACCAAAATGCCATCTGTTATCTGCCTGCCTTGGATGAATGCTGATTGAGTCTCTCCCACTAGCCCATCAAGAACCTCTTTTAATCTTTCAGCTAGCAGTTTCGCCACAATTTTGTAGAAACACCCGATAAGGCTGATCGGGCGATAATCTGAGATCGTCAAGGGGTCTTTTACCTTCGGAATCAGGGGGATGAAAGAAGAATTGCACCCTGCTCCAAACCTGCCTGTTTCCTCGAACTTGTGCACTGCCGCTACAACATCCCTTTTTATAACCTCCAAGTTTGATTTGATAAAATTAAAATTGAACCCATCCGGTCCTGGGGCTTTATCCCCTCCACATAGCCACATTGCCTTCCTGATTTCCTCTTCCAGAAACGGCCTTTCGAGGGACCTGATCTGATCATCACTGAGTTTCTTGAATTTGTTGCTGTGGAACTCCAGGCGTTCTGAGACCGGCTCTTTGAACTGATTTCTGAAGTACTCCAAGACCGCTTCCTTTATTTCTTTCGGATCCTCGACCCAACTTCCATTTATCAACAACCCCTTCAGCGAATTCCTGTTCTTTCTCCCGTTAGCCATTGCGTGGAAGAACCTGCTATTTTCATCCGCTTCTATCACCCACTTCACTCTAGCCTTTTGCTTCATGTCTTTTGTGATTTGTCTTTGCTCCTTGACATAGTTGATCTTTGTTTCTCACCACTTGCACCATTCCTCTGAACTCAAGTCTTGGTCTTCTGCCTTCCTTTCCAGCTCCAGAAATTCACCCTTCAGATTTTCCAACAGCCCTCCCGATCCTGTTTTTGACTTCGAGTACCAGTCTTTGATCTTCCTCTTGAGTCCTTTGAGTTTTTCTTTCACCACATAGTCTTCTTCACCAACCACCGCCAAATTTCCCCATTCTGATTTTACTAAGTCTGCAAACCCCTGTTCTGATTGCCATTTATCAAAAAATCTGAACGGTGATGGCCCAAAATCCATAGACCCTGAGTTCAACATTACCGGGCAATGATCCGCAAAAACTCTTTCCTTGACAACCACCGTCGCATCTGGCCAGTCGTCCATAAAGGCTCTGTTGACTAGAAACCTGTCCAACTTGCTCATTTTTTAACCATCATAGCTTACCTAGGTGAACCCACGCCCTCCCATCTTCGCCTCCAGCAGATCATTTTCTCTGATAAAACAATTGAAATCCGCTGCTGCAATGGGTTTAAATCTGCACCCTTTTCTCTCAGTGGCTCTTCGAACTACGTTGAAGTCCCCCATTAAACATACTGCGTCACTATAGTTTGTTATCACAATTTTCAGTTCCGCACACAAAGTCTTTTTCTGACTAGTCAATTGAGGACCGTATACATTAAGAAGCAGATATTTCTTTTGGTTGTCTTTCCACCTGCCAATGATCCCCAAATATAACCCTCTCCAGAGATTACCTCCTCCGTTATCCACCTTTCTTTGTTCCAAAACAGCAATAGCCGTCCAGATCTCCCATCAGCTAGTTGTTGTGCGAAGCCCATTTCACTGTGTCTCCAAAGTTGTTTAATCTGATCACCCACCTCATGTGATAAAATAGTTTCTTGCACAGCTAATACATCTAATTTTTCTCTGAAGATCATAGCCTTTAATTCACGTAATTTCTCACCACTCCCCATTCCTCTTATATTTAAAGAGAGAATCTTCATTTAATTGAAACATGCTCACCTGGATTGGTAACCTTCTGGTCACCATTTCTGAGGATAATTCCCACTGTCGTTCCGATTTGTTGATTTCTTCGAACAGATTGTATCTCCTCGCTGATTTCTTGACAATTGGAGCTCGAAGCATCTGTCTCAGCCACTTTAAAACACCAAGAAGAATCTGATACTTTTGTTCCATCTTGTTGCCCCTCTGTACCAATTCGCCCCTGTTCCTGAGAATCATGCTCAGCTTTCCACCTCGCTGCTGTCTTGACATCTCACAGCGAGACCCGAGCACATACACCGCCCGCACGCTGCTGCGTTTCTATCCAATGGGCAGACCTTGATACCATGCGATGTCCTTTCCTCCTTCTCCTGGATGGCTCACAGTACACAATCGCGACAGATTCTGAAGTTCTCACCGTTTGCGACGATTCTGGATGCTTGGTTCTTGAAGTGGCCGACGTTGAATGCAAATTTCCAGATTCTGTATCGTTTGGTTTTTGCTGGCCGATGGACTTAGCTCCCCCACTTCTGAGCATCGCAGACTTGGGCTTCAGTACCTTGTTCTGATCCGATTTACTCCTCTGGCCCGCCACTCCACTTGATTTAATAGGTAACCATGTAAGCTGGGTGGAGGCACCTCTTAATTTCGGCCCAGGCCCAGTTGCAACACGGCCCGATTCTGATGCAGCTCTAAGGGCCCACTTGGCAAGGATTTCTCCATCTCTTCATGTATGTCTCTGATACTCTCTCCTCTGTGTTCAGACTTCTCACCAACTTCTTCTTTTCCTGAAAACACGCTACCAGCCTTTTCTTTCTTCTCCAAATTTACGGCGCCATCAGAGTCAACCTCAGCCGAATTGTCACTGTCGCCCCTTTCTTGTTCACCTTGATACCTGAGATTTGCAGGAACTTTTCGAAAATGCACAGGGAGCGTGCACTCCGAGACCGAGTCCGGCACCGAGTTGACGTCGTCCTCCGATCCGGCCACCGAGTCACCTTCGTTCTCCTCCTCCACTTCATGATGATGGTGGTGGTGGCGACAACAGTGGTGGTGTTGCTGGCAGAGGAGGCGTCGATGACGACGGTGGTGATGGCGGTGGTGAGTTAGTTAGAAAGTTTATTTTAATTAGGGAGGGTATTTTTGTCTTTTAGTTTGTTAGGTTAGTTAGTTAATAAATTAGTTAATTAGGAGTGGATTAAGTATGTGTTTTTCTACATGTGATAAATAAATGGGTTGAAAAGTTTCCATTCACTCCTTCCACCATGCTGTCACCGCCGGGTCAATGCTGTTGTCGAACACCACTAAAAAATCCGGAACGCAAAAAAAATATACTGGAATGTATAATCTTCAATAATTCACAAAACTACACTTTCAATACAAACATACATAAACACACTTCTAAACCATAAATTATAAGATTAACAAAAATAAATCTGAAGTTTGATTCCATGTAAATTGAAAATTTTAAAAGAGAAATGAAATTGAATTACTTCTAACTCTATTAATGTTTAAGTTATCATGTTACTTTAATGGGTTAGGCCTAGAGTGAGAGTCTCTTCTCTCTCTAGAAAATAAGGGAAATGAGGTTTGATGCAAAAATCAAAGCCAATATTGATCAAAAGCAGTTTAAATTTCTCATTAATGAATTGGACAATGATGTAGATCTTCTCCGTATTATTGAAGATGGAAAGAGGTTTCAAGGCTCAATCAATTTATACGATAAATATAATCAGTGGGCGAAATCAATAAATTTTTGGATATGCGATATGTTTTGAAACAAACATTTCAGATTTAAGAGAAATTGTTTGGATAAGAAAACTTTGTATTTGTTGCTCAATACAAACGAGCATGGCCATTTTTTGTAGATTGTAGAAACCAATCGTTGCAATCGGACGTCTCTGATTTTTCTGGAAGGATGGAAGGAAGACGAATGGATGGCTTTGTCATCTCTGATTGATGGATTTGGTATCAGCGAAGCAATCTGATACCTGTGGAACTCCGCTTTCTCGTTGGAGGCCAAAAGCCATCTCTCAAGATGGGTTGGCACCGTCCATGTCTGGAATTCCAGTGGTGGTCAGTAGAAACGTATCAAAGGAAGGCGTGTGATCTCCTCTCACGTATGTTCCGATTGTTAACGTGGGTGGCGATTCAATCCCATTGGCGGAGTCCATGGGTGCGAAACCAAATCCTAAGGTGTTTTGGCGTGGCTCGAAGGATGGAGCAGATTTAAATACGAAAGCCAAAAGGTTTTGCATCAGAGTGCTTTCCAACAAAGTTGTGGCCATCACCGGTTCTGTGCTTCGTCTGAAGGAAGTGGTGTTATCGTCGGTGAAGTCTGGCCCGAAGATAATGTTTTGAGGTGAATGGTGGGCGAAGAAGCATCATTGGGTAGTGTCGAACACTCATGTGGCGTCGAGCTCGATACTCCATCGCGGGAAGGCAAAGGGCTCCGTTTTGATTAGAGTCGATCCTCAGTCTAGCGTTGATTTCTCTGATGATTCAGGTGTGGTGGCAGGTCCGACAGTCAGTTTGAAGGGGGTGGGTCTTGCACCGGAAGAGGTGTTGTGCGTTGCTTCTCATGATGCTTTTGGAGGCGATGTCACCGTAAGCCTTGGGATTTATTTAAGCGTTTCAGATATATAGTAATTCACATAAACACTTTTATCTGAAAGACGGAAAAAAAACACATGAACATACTTATAATCTATAAATTATAGGATTAACTAAAATTTATATGTGATCAAGAAGTTGAAAGAAAATTGATTTAATATTTAGAGTTTCAATAATGAATGAAGTCTAAAATAAAAAGAAACATGAATAATTTATTATTTCACAATTCAATGTCAACATTTTGGTGTAACTCTCTCGTAATCCTCAAACTTCACTTCATAGTCATTTGAACCTTTGATGTTAACTAATGTCAAAACCTCTCTCTAAGGGAAAACAGAAAAACACGCATGAGTATAATGTAAGCAATATTTTATAACAATAATATAAAAAGATACGACGTTAAATTTCATGCAAATCGAAAATTCAAAAAAAGTAAACAAATCACAATGATTTTAAAATGGTAGAATATATTAGTAAAAGCGTAAATGATAATTTGTTGGTATCTGAAAATATTTTTAGCTAACCATTTTGAGGTATTATACTCCCTTAATTCGACTTGAATTTGTAAATATCTAATAATTAGAGTATTCATAATAATATAAATGTAAAAGTAAAGGAAAAACATTATTGGGAGAGGACGAGACTCGCTGCGGCCTATGCTGTGGTTTTGGACGTAGCAAAACGTCAGCCGCAGCACGACGACGCAACCATGGTTGCGTCCAGTTTGCTGCGGCTGAAAGCGCAGTAAGGCCGCAACGTCAGCCACGCATTCCACGAGACTGACATCCTGTCAGTTGCTGCGGCTGGCTGTTGTTGCGCAAGAAATCGCAGTATATATGCTCTATATATATTCCACTCCGGTTTCCCTCAAACACTTTACATTTTTTTTCATCTCCTCTCAACTGTTTTCAAAATTTCAAGCTTCTGATCTGTGAAGTTTTGAGGAAATTATCATCTCGCGAAAGATTGAGTTGAAGATTCATCATCTACTTTTATTGTATTTCTTTCAGGTAAAAAATGTCACTTTTTAAATTTATTTATACTTATTAATTGACGTCTCTTTTATAATTTTTTTATTTGTCTACCTTATTTGTTTAATTAATTTAATTAGATTAATCGAGCTATAATTTCTGTCTATGAAAACTTGTAATAATAAATTATTTTATACTTTATTTCAAAATTTGTAATATCGTTGTAAAATGATATATTCTACAGAGTTTTCATGGATTACCCGGTTGGACAGTTTGTAAAAGTATATTATCGCTTAATTGAACTTTTATATTTATCTATGTATTAGAACTGATGAGAATTACATAAATTTCGGATGCATTTCGTCATGTTCTTCGTTATATCTGCTCTCGACATTACGTCGGAGGAATGATATAATGGGGAACTAAGACGAAATGCTGCCGAAATTTATATAATTATATCAGTTTCTATACATTCACAAGATAAAAGTTGAATTAAGTAATAGTAC
>JBBYHH010123715.1:0-14585 GCA_038382905.1 Daphne laureola
TCATCAGAACGGGTGCATCATGTTTGTAAGGTAGAGCTTCAAAGTGCAGTGGGAGTACATCATTGTGGTCACCAACAAAATCATTTTAGGAGGTTGAAGAAAATGCGTGTACCATTAAGTCCTCAGATTGAGTGCATCATTCTTGTGAGCTAGAGCATCGTACTTGAAACAAAGAGCATCCTTCGTGACACCAAGAGCATCATATTCAACGAATACATCATACTTTTCCAATACCGAAGAGCATCATAATTTAACAGAAGCGCATCATTCATGACATCAAGCGCATCATTTTGAACCAAGACATCATACTTTGTCAACAAGTGTTAACTTTGTCAACAAGCGTAACACTGTGTTATGCAGAACAAAATGTTTGCATCAGAACGAGCGCATCATAATTTTACATAAGCACATCATAGTGCTTCGAGAACACATCATATTGTTATCGGAGAGCATCACTTTGGGCAGTTGAAAAAATGCAGGGCCAATGGGTTTTCTCGCCGGAGGAATGCCGGCGGTTGATTTTGCGAAGAAGGAAGGTCGATCTACTTGTTTCCTCTCTAAATTTGGTTGTTGCGCACTGAAATGAGGATGAATCGTGGTAGTTCGCGCGATTCCGAAATTGTTGCCGAGAAACACGACATGTTGGCGGTGGAGCCGGTTCTTCCGTGTTTCTTCCTTCTTTCTTTTATCTAGAGGCACACATGATGTGCCATTGACACAACCTATCCATACTAAAAAAATATATCAAAGTCTAAACGGACTCCGAAAAAAGCATTTAAATATATTACATATGAGTCTTATTTTTTTCATTTTTTTTTTTTTACATAGGACTAATTATTTATAATTTTTTATTATGAAATAAAAAGAAATAATTTTTTAAAGTGCGAGGAAAAAGCAAGTGACACACTTGTAATTAATATCAAAACTTAAGCACTTATCGTGCGCATTTAAAAAATGCTCTGTGTAACCTCGCCGTTAAAACAAATGACCGAGTCAAATCAGTTAATTTCTATTTTTCTTTAGCATTCAGTGGGCTTTATTTTTCATTAAGTAGGAAACAAATTAAATCCAAATATGAGCAACAATTACTAATTTCATTTAATACATTTGAGTGACTCATATAAATCCATTTATACTTGCATTTAACGTCAAATGGAAAGATACAGTAGTAGACATATGCAGTAATGGTGTATGAAACTCACTGTACTCACATGAAAGGAAACTAAATATTCCTATTATCAGTTGACATGGACATTAAAACGTAATATGAAAATTAATTGAGTTATTATATAACTAACATTTTGAATCAAGGTGTTGAATAGTTCTGCACAGTGATTGGATGTTTCCATCCCATGTGGGAGGCCGTAGGGTGCACATGTTTCTACTTTTCAGCCTTACCCACCATCTTAAGTACCGTTCCTTTCATATTTCTTTTGAGTTCTGATCAACTGCATGGTCTGCAGGAGTCAGCCGAAATCGTTCACATACAAGCCAAATCGTTCACATACAAGCAGTAATTTCCAGCCCTCTCACTCACCTCCTTCGACATGGTACGCATCGATCAATTGCTGGGACTACAACCTCAGGAGAAGAAAAATGAAAACTGGTCATCGTGGTTTGAGTAAAGACCTAGGACATCCCAGAGAAGGAAGTCCTGTAGCACAATCTATCTGTGGACGAGAGCATGGATAGAACAATAATGTTGATAGAGAGAGGGAGATAGGAGAGGCTATGTGGCGAGAATGATTTTGTTTAGCCCAATTTCCCATGGCTCCTTCGTCTCTCAATGATTCTATGCTGGGGTTCATGTGGCACATCATCACTTTTCAGCGGCAGGTATGCATTTCTTCAACTTTTGCTTCTCTTTCATTGTTTTTTTTTGCTGTACTTTTTTCCTATGTTCTGATTCATGTATGGTTCCGTGTCATATCTCACCTTATTGTGTACTATTTTATCTAAAGAAGTTTCTTTGCATTTATCAGTACTTCAAAAACTATTGTTGCTTTCTTTCCCTTCCTCTTTGGCGGTGTACAGGAGAGAAGGGTACAATTTTTTTTTTAAATTTTAAACTCATGAATAATGTGAACTGTGAAAATGGGTTCTAAAGTTGAACTAATTACATCAACACCATTAAAGAATTAACTCACATGCAAGGGGTATAATAGTCAATTTATCATTATGACATTTATCACTGTAATCCAATCACTTTGGAATTGGGTAAAGTAGGATATTCATCACAGTTCTTCATCATTTACCTTTCTTTGAAAGTGTTTCTTTGGTTTGCAAAAAAATAGGTTTATTTTACATTTACCTTCATATGCTCATCTCTTTGTCTAGAAAGAAATATTCATGATCAGAGTTCATGTATGTTATTTTTGTACCACATAAATCTCTAGAATATCCTTTTTTTTTTTTGCTCTGACATTTTTGCATGCATTTTTTTGCTTTCCTGATGATGATTAGTTGTTTGTCCATGCTTGAAGTTGATCTTAGTTTCTCCTACTTTATGTTTCTTCATAATGGTGCATTGATATCTTATTAGACCTTAAAGTATTTTTCCCTGATTTTATAAAAAAACCTCATTCTATTGATCCATGTTAAGTTGATTCAACAACTTAATGATCATTGAATAAGTATTTGATATTTATTTCTAATATATTATATTTCCTGCTCCATTATAGGTTGCTCACCGGTGCACTTGCAATAAATAGCAGGTATTAATCTTTTGTTTTGTTGCTTGATTTATCTGCTAATATCTAATCATTTATTAATGGTAATGGTTAATTATGCATATATTATTATGCAATTCTTTCATCACATTTTTTCTTATCTCTTTCTTTAAGCTTTCCCCCATCATTTTCATTTTCTGTTCAACAGGAAGTCACTTTGAAGACTGTTGTTTTTTTCTCTGCTGACAGGTATTTCATTATTTCATCGCTTTAGTGTATTATTTTGACATCATCGTTTAGTTACTGATTCCTACCGCTGTTATGTTGAACTATTGAATATTGATTCATGAAATGTTATGTTGCTTTATATCTCAAACGTCAAATTTTTATCTGATGCCTTCTCTTTATTGTCATTTATGGTTGAATATCTTTTATCTTTATCTCTATGTTGCTATGATTAAAAAGTTGATTCCTTCTATTATCATTATGAAAAAGATAAAAAGAAAGAATTTGTCTGATGCACCTTATGACAATGCAATCAATGATAAAATGCATGGTGATGAAATACATGATCTTAGTTATATGTCCTTACTTTCAAAACCAAAAAATTAATGATGAATGCTCTCAACCTGAGAGTTCCACCAATATTGGGATAAATGCCTCTTCTACTCCGCCATCCGATTGTTTCGAACAAATCCAACCATATGTCATGGGACCTACCTTCTCTCAGTTGTATAATGATGAGATCCTTTATTGCCCTTCTTCTGGCATTCATCCACGATTGGATGGTCAACTTTATAATCAGCCTCACTCAAATACAAGATTGTTTGAGCGCTGCAGGGCTATAGTGGGACATGTAGTGCAACCTCACCTCCTACAATCAGATTTTGATTATATCAAATCTACTGCTTGATCAACCATTACAATTTAATGTTTCTGGCCCTAATTTGATATTTCTTTCATGCTTAGGTGTTTCATCGTACTATATTGATTTGGGGGATTCTGTTCATGTATGTGAACACTTTGGTGCCACTTTTTGGTATGCAGAGCGCTTAAAAAGAGCTTCAACTACTACACGCCCTAAATATTCAAAATGTTGTCTTGGTAATAAAGTTGTGCTTCCTCATCCTAGAGAACCTCCCGAGGCTGTTACAGAGCTTTATCGTGATGATCATTTCATGGAAAATATTAGAGCTTATAATATGATGTTTGCTATGACATCATTTCGAGCGAGAATTGATGAGGCGATCAATAATGGTGGTGGACCTTATGTCTTTAGAGTAGAAGGACAGATTTCACATTGGATTGGATCTTTGTGTCCGCCTCAGTGATCCACGATTCTTGTAGATGTATGTGTATGATACAAACAATGAAATTATCAATAGGCTTCGATGTTTTAATCAACGAGGTGATTCAGACTTGAAACTAGAAGTTGTTGAAGCTTTGATCAAAATTTTGGATGAAAATAATGAGTTGGTCAAACTGTTCCGAACAGCTAAGGATAAATGTCTTGATGCTCAAGTTCACGACTTCAGGATCAGGTTGTATAACAACAGAAGTCAAAGACAATATGATGCTCCAGTTCAAGGCACTATAAGTGCAATAGTATATGATAGTGGTCCAAAAGCTAAAAATGACTATGACATCATTATAGAATCTAGAGATGGGCTACCACAAAGAATTAACAAACTCCATCCATGCTATATGGCGTTGCAATTTCCATTGCTTTTCATATTTGGTGAGCAATGATATTTCGTTGATATGAAGTTAGCAGATTCTCGGGCCGCTGACAAACGCCTTACAATGTGAATGTTCTACAGCTATCAGTTGCATGATCGATACAACCTTTAAACATTATTGCCTCGGGGAGGATGACTCTTCCAACAATATGTAGTTAATGCCTACATCACTGTTGAACAAAATAGGTTAGATTGGATTCTATCCAAACAAGCTGATCTCAGAAATGAGTACTTTCGAGGAATCCACGATGCCCTTTTAAGAGGTGACAGTGATGGTCATGATGTAGGCAAATGAACTATACTTCCAACATCATTCACGGAAAGCCCACGCTACATGTATCGCCACTATCAAGATACATTGGCAATTTGTAGGGTCCATGGAAATCCGCAGTTTTTCATCACATTCACATGTAATGTGAAATGGCATGAGATATGAAGATACTTAGAAAACTTCCCATAAATGAAGGCTGAAGATAGAGCTGATATCATTTGTAGAGTGTTTTAGCTTAAAGTTCAAGAATATGTTAAATACATGAAAGAGAAAAAACCATTCGGTGAAGTTGCTGCAGGTGAGAAATACATTATCTTAGTTTTATATTAATTTTCACATTCTGATTCCATTTTTTTAGAAAATTCATTAATTTATGTTATTTCATTTCACACTCTCAAAAACTAAAATCGTATGGAAAACTAGACTTATATGTTCATTGCATTGTTTTCTTGCTCATTTAGTAGTTACTATCATATTTTGCTTCGTTAGATCTATATGTTTCATCCAACATGAAATATACTCCCTCCGTCCCACGAAGATTGCACCTTATAATTAATGAACTTTACATTTATTTTCCATACTCCTTGGATTAGATTATTCTTGATTTAAATGCATTTGCTAACTATAAAATTCATTATTTTTTTCCATAGTATTATATACCATTGAATTCCAGAAGAGAGGTTTACCGCATTGCCATTCACTGTTATGGCTAACGCCTTCTAGAAAAATACACATGCCCGAGAAAGTGGATAATTTCATTTCAGCTGAAATTCTTGATGAAAAAACTGACCCAGCATCCTTCAAAGTTGTAACTGATCTAATGATGCATGGACCTTGCGGTCTTGCAAAACCAACACCCCCTTGCATGGTAGATGGTGCATGCTCAAAAAAATTCCCGAAGAAGTATGAACCTGTAACTTTTTTTGATAAAGATGGATATGCTCATTATAGGAGGAGAAGTAATGGAATATCCGTGCTAGAAAATGGAGTCCGGTTGGACAATTCTTATGTTGTTCCTTACAATAGGTTACTTTCACTACTATTTCACGCTCACATCAATGTTGAGTTTTGCGGATTGACAATGATGATTAAATATATTTTTAAATATATCTCCAAAGGTGCAGATCGAATAAGAGCGAAGATTACAAGTGATATTGGTGACCTTGATCAAGCTATTCAGAATCAGAAAAAAGAAGTGAATGAGATCCAGAATTATCTTGACTGTAGATACATTTTCCCCCATGAAGCATTTTGGCGAATATTTGAATTTGATATACACAAGAGAGAGACAGTTGTGCAGATACTTGCTCTCCATTTGGAATCTATGCAACAAATATCATTTCATCATGGCGAGTTGCTGCAGTCTGTGGTCAGTAATCCGATGAACTCAAGAACTACACTCACTCAATCGTTATACAATAATGCATTTGATTCAACTGGCCACCACCTGACATATCTTGACTACCCATCTGAATACGTATGGTATGCTGAATCTCAATCATGTAGGCACAGAGTTACAAAACGTGTGCCTGCCATTAGAAGGTTGATCTATCTGCACCCCAGTTACGGTGAGTTGTTTTACATGAGAATGCTTTTGCTTCATTAGAAAGGATATAAGACATTTCAAGACATTCGAACTGTTAACACTCTAACATTCACAAGTTATCGTGCTGCATGTGAAGCCTTGGGTCTTCTTGGTGATGATAAAGAGTGGGATACAACATTCGAAGAAGCGACTATTTGGGCTACTGCGCAACAGCTGAGATCCTTATTTTCTCACATGTTGGAATTATGTAAAATCACAAATCCACTTGCTTTATGGCAGAAGCATTGGAAAAAAATGGCTGATGACATACCAGTACAAATCAGATCAACACATTCTATCGGAAATCTTCATGTGGATGATGGGTATCTCCGAAATTACATTCTTTATCAGCTTGAAGCATTGTTGAATGAAGCCTCAAAATCGTTAGCTGACTTTGGTCTGCCCATGCCACCTCCAGAATTAAGCAATAAGCTACTTATGGAAGAAAAACAATTATGATAGAGCAGCCATGTCAGCGGACCATGAAAGACTAAAATCCGGCCTTAAAGCAGATTAAAGGATCATCTATAACCTGATCATGCAGGCTACATTAGCTAATCAACAAGAGCTCATTTTTGTGTATGGGCATGGCAGCACTGAGAAAACGTTTTTTTATGGAAAACCATCATATATGGTCTCCGAGCTATAGGGAACATAGTTCTTGCTGTTGCATCATCCGGCATAGCATCCCTTCTTCTTCCATCAGGCCGGAGAGCTCACTCTAGATTCAAAGTTCCACTAAATATTACTGATGATTTAATATGTCATATTAAGAAAGGAGCACAACTAGCCAAACTTCTGATTGAGACAAAGTTAATTATTTGGGATGAAGCACCGATGAATGATAGAAGATGCTTTGAAGCCCTCGACAAATCACTGAGAGACATACTAAATCCTGATTCACCTTTTGGTGGAAAGTCAGTTATCTTAGGTGGTGATTTTAGGCAAACACTTCCTATCAAACCTCGAGGTATAAAAGCAGATATCATTGCTTGCTCAATAGTCAGATCTTCATTATGGAGATACTTCAAAATCTACAAACTCACATAGAACATGAGACTCATGCAACCAAATCTTACTACTCACGTAATATCATCGATCGCTCACTTCTCATCATGGCTGGTGCAAATTGGAGATGAAAGTATTGGTGTTCTGGATGAAGTTGATCCACTTGACATAAAATGGATCCAAATTCCAGGACAATTCCTCATAGAAGACCATGAGCATCCGATCAATGAATTAATTGATTTCATATATCATCAAGATACACTCCAGAATCCAATCGCCAAAGACTTATGTGACAAAGCCATTGTCTGCCCGAAAAATGAAACAGCTGACTGGATTAATGAGCAAGTGTTAGCTCTCTTGCCATTAGAAGTTGTCATATACTTAAGTTTTGATGAAGTTTTCCCACTTGCAAATGAAAGAGGTGACACAGAAGTTTTGTATCCTCCTGAATATCTTAACACATTCAATTTCAGCGGGTTCCCATATTATTCTCTTCAGTTAAAGTTGGGTTCCCCAATCATGCTTCTACGAAATATTAATCAAATTGGTGGTCTTTGCAATGGAACAAGATTGATCATCACACAGTTATTAACCAGAGTCATAGAAGCTGAGATCATCACTGGAACTAGAATTGGAGAAAAAGTTTTCATTCCTCGCATCACTCTTCTGCATAAAGATCCATAACTACCATTTGTATTTAAGCGCAGACAATTCCCAATTAGACTATGTTATGCAATGACTATCAATAAAAGCCAATGGCAATTACTAAGCAAGATAGGCATTTACTTGCCTGAACCAGTTTTCAGCCATGGTCAATTATACGTTGCTCTCTCAAGAGCGACATCAGCTGGTGGCCTTAAAATTTTGATTAAACAACAAGAACAAAAACCATCAGATTTTACAAAAAATATAGTCTATTCAGAGTTTCTTAAACAAATTGAATTACTCCAGGTTTTCATTTCCACACTAGGTTATGTTTGTTTGTTCATCTCATAATTATTTGCATTTTTTATACTTGAAATTGCATTTTCCTTTCATTGTATTCATGAGACATAACCGATTGTTTCCTCTTTGTTTGCAGCATGACATCTAAGGCATTAGTGAGTCTAAAGCTTAGAAATGATGATGGATCTATTGAGATCAGAGCTTACAGGAAATGGATCAGTCATGGTCTACAAGCTGCCTTATGATTTATCTTTATAGATAGGCATGTACTCACCATTTACTATATTTTGATTTATTCATATTTTAAAATATACTATAAGTTTTTTCATTTTTTCCTTAATCATCAATTTACGTTGTAGAGAGGTGCAATTGAAGCTACTGCTAAACTAGCTGACAAAGGTTACTTTGATGCGCAAATCAAAATTGGCTCTTGCTATCAAGTTTCTAATTACATATACGATGAACCAAAGGTGACACTCAAAGTTATCACACATGCTGCAGTCATCAAACTTGGGAAAGTAACAAAAATTCAAATAATATTTGATGATGGTTTTCCATTCCACCACTTCAATTTCATTGACTATGACCAATTACTTCCTAGGCAGGACAATCATCACTTGCTAACATGTTATTACTGCACAATCAATAATGTTTTTATAATTTTTTATGCACACATTGCTAACATATCATGCTTCAGATTACATAGTTTCTCTCAGCTTTGCTTCAGACATTATCACATCAAAAGGTTCACCTCGCAGAAAACTCAAGATAGAAAATCTGAGGTTCAAAAGCTCTCTTCACATACAATTGAGTTCAAATCCTCATATACCTTTAACTTTTCTTAAATCTACAAATAGTGGTAAGATGATTGAAGCTACGTTATAGGATGAAACTGCAACCTCATTTGAC
Source organism: Daphne laureola (assembly GCA_038382905.1). Taxonomy (NCBI): domain Eukaryota; kingdom Viridiplantae; phylum Streptophyta; class Magnoliopsida; order Malvales; family Thymelaeaceae; genus Daphne; species Daphne laureola. The sequence continues at coordinate 9,127 of JBBYHH010123715.1, forward strand.
AAAGAAGTTGTGGTTGCAATGCCAAGACCATTGATAGTTTCTGTCAGCTCTATGAAAATAACACAATTCAATGGTAACAACATAATAGACGCATTATTTGAAATTATTTCTTGCAGAAAAATCATTAATACTGATATTTCACCTTTCACAGGGAGCCTCCAGCTTACAGGGACTACATCATCACATATTTATATTAAACCAGAAATTGAAGAAGCAGAAACTCTTCTTGCTGAGTAAGTAATATATATATATTTTATTTACATTTTCAACCATTAATTCCCTTATAAAAATAGTCAATGGTACTTCTCATGCAGCTTCAAACTTCGCGATGATACAAACCCGGTACTTGATATTGACTACAATCGTTATCAAGACCTTGGGTCTGAAAAGCAAAGAAATAGATATACTCTAGCTCAAATGCTAACCCAAAATCCAAAAAGATACATTGTACTATTTTAGTTTTTGTATCTTAGATCTATATAAACAAAATTTTCAACATTTGTAAACTACATGCAACATTTTTTTTTGCATCGTGTTCAGTTTACCTGCAAAGATCCTGCTCACAATGACTTTCTAAGCTCAAGGTTAGAGGTATTATATTGGTTTGCGAGGATCATGAAATTCCTACACCAAGACCAAGGAATGTGTAAGTTAAAAGCTAAGATAATTAAAAATTAATCTTAACATCATGCATATATAAATTGATTCAGCTTACTATCTAGCTCACATATACTGCTTCAAAGCAACAATATTTGATCAGACAGCTACAACAACATCAATATTCTTTAATGATGCTGCCAGTCAAATGCTAAAAACTAGCTGTGATAGTATGTGTCAAGACCTTGACTACACTGACCCATATGATATCCCCCAACCAATTGCATCACTCAAAGAGAAGACTTTTATCTTTCAGATACGTTTCAGCAGGATGAGTAAGGCTGGAGCAGTCAACTTTGTCATAGAAAATGTCTTTGAAGACAATGTCACTCCTCGAACTCAAGAACCACCAACTTTCCAGTCATCAAACACTAAATTAGTTGTTCCAACCTCCCCTAAAAGCAATCCTGTAGAGTTAAATGTCAGTACACCAACACCACCAACTCATAGCCTTACACCACATCCTTTATCCCTATAGATGAACCCCAAGACCACAGAAAAAAGAAGTGTTAGAAAACGTTTATTTAGCCAGGTTGATAGTGATACACATCTTTAGAAGGCATCCCGGAGTTCCGCCTCATCAGCCAAAAATGCAAAATATAAAATGATGAAGGTGATAGCAGCGACATCCATTTTCCTTACTAGATGATTTTGTTTATCCTATATACATACATATATATATATATATATATGTGTGTGTGTGTGTGTGTGTTCTATGTATCATGTACGTGTAATGAAATTTTATTTTTATGTAGGTGAAGATTTTGGACTTTTATTAGTTAAGTGCAAGGGTTTGTTGCATTACTTTTGTTACAATGATTTGGTCAGGACAAACCATGCATCATTAAGGCCTGACATTATGCACCCTCTTATTTTGTTGGTCGCATGTCATCTTCCTTCAGTGCAACGAAACACGCATTAAGCCATTTCCTGCACATCAACTGGCCATCTTAGATATGTTTATAATATATGCATGGTAAAGGATGTAAGACAGGTCATCTAACTAGTTGATATGCATTTACGCTATGCATATCAACTATGCTATCATATAAGTAAACTGACTTCTATTAGGTAAACTGACTTCTACTAGATCTCACAATACCTTATGGAAAATTTTGTTGTGTTCCTTGTTGTAGAACATTCTTCCTCTCATCACTTAAAGGTTGTGATGGAGCTATTGAACTAGCGGCGTTAAGAAGGATTGGAAGCTTAAGCTGGAAACATATATTCTCATGTGTTGATAATAGCTTCTCACAAGCAATGCATTCATGCCCCGTTGCGAAGCACGAGCAGTTTCCACCTTGTTTAGAACATTTGTTATTATATTATACAATATAACATTTGTTGAGCTAATGAACAGTGTTTTTTTTATCTTTTTCTATTTTTGTTTTGTTTTGTTTTTTAAACTTTTAGTTATTCTAAAATAATTCACAATCCCCCTCCCTTTTTAATGGTTTTTACATATTAATCCCTGAGTTTTTAATTTAATGTGATAACTTATCTTTTAACCCTTTATTTTAATGATTTGTGCAATTAATTTCACACTTTTCTTTCTCTTTATTTTATTATTTTTCATATTAACCTTACATGTTTTAATTTAAATATAAAATGAACAGTCTTCTGTTTCTTGTAATCCTGTAATGTTTGTGTGCATTTTCCTTTTTACGCATTTACATTAACCGTACTACTTTTTAAAATTCACAAACATAAGACACGTTCTCAATTTCTCTACTTAGAATCATTTCTCTTTATAATGTTTGCATAGAAACATGAAACGTTTAACATACAAATATTTACGTTAAATTTACATATTCTACCTCAGACACCTAAATATATGTGAAAATGTATCAACCAAAACGGTGAAATTTAAAAATTACAGTTATTTTTTCGTAAAACGGATTGTGTATCAAAAGGTAAAATATCTTATTAATGTAATTATTTTTATGATATTATATTTTACATCGGTTATTATATGGAAACCAATAATATTAATCAATTTATCGCCATGCTCAGGAAAACAAATCTGAATTCTTTACAATTTTATTCATCATTTTTTTTAATAGGCCTGTCGCGGAGCACGGATAAAAGAAAACTAGTTTAGAACATTCTTCATCATCGCTCAAGTGACCAGGTCACCTTAGGAGTATTTGGGATCCGTTTAGTTATGAATTTTTTTTTAAAATTTTCATTTCAAGTTACCTTTATAAATAGTTGAGATGTATAACTAATTATTAAGGAGAGAAAACTGTATTCTCAAAACTTTGAAAAACTCATGTGTTAAGATAAAAACCCTTATTTTGAAGTTCTCCACTTTAACTCATGCTTCGAGGAGTTTTGAAAGTTGTTCCTTGATGAAGGTTCTTTGTGCGGAGCATTGTTTCTTTTATTTTGCTTTATCAGTCTTGCATTCGGGTTGACGTTTAGCCTATGTTGTATTATGCTAGGGTCGATCCCGGACATGTCATTTGGAGAGTAGCCAAACAAATCCTTATTCGAATGAATGAGGTTTACAAGTTGCTTCTTTCCCTCTTCAGGCAAGTTCTTAACTATCTCGGTGGTTCTGCCATTCTCTAAAACCACGTCTTCTATTTCCAGGGCTTAGTGTCTTCTTCCTTCTATCCTCTATCCTTCGGCCCTTTCTGTACTAGGGTGATGATGCCCCGGGCCTCCCTCTGGCTAACGTATATTGAAGCGTCCCCTTCTTCCGTTTCGAAGGTGATGGTGAGATACTTCACATCACTCCTCATGTGGAGAATTCCCTAAGTCTCTCTCTCAATGATAGCATTTTAGGCTGATGGGACGTTGATGACTAACCACTTCACCATCAATGTTACGAACCGATCTCGTCCCTCAAGGCCGAAGCATTGGAACATTGTGGGTAACTCAATGCATCCTAACACCGATAATTCATCATGGCCCACTCCATAGGTTGTCTTGACCAGGGCCAACTTGTTTAAAGGAAGCTTTAGTCTTCTGAAGGCTTCAACGAACATGACGTTTATGTTCAAGCCATCATCACAGAGGACCCTTTTGACACTATAGTTTCGATCCTTGTTGTGATAATAAGGGGGTCGTAGTGCGGGAACTTGACCTTAATGTCATCGACTCTTTTGATTTTTGAGGAAGGCCCTCCGTAGTTCAAGGAAGCTATCTCCCTAGCTTTCTTTTTTCTCGCATTTGACCTAAGAGTGGTGGTGATTGTGTTGAGGCTGGTGGCTTGTCCCAGGGACCTTTGGTTCTTGTTCCTTCTATCCAAATAGTAATCATCCTCATCTGTCTTGCTCTTCCTCCGAGAACTCTTCTCTCCTTCTCTTGAGGGCATCTTCAAATATTTCCCGAGGGACCCCTTCTTAATTAGGTGCTCGATGTATCTTTTCAGCTGGTAGCATTTGTTACAGCCACCAAAGTCCGGTAAGGTTTCTCCGACGTAGAGTGGCTGACGGGCAAGTTATTTTAGGAGTTAAACTGGGAGAAAGGTACGTGGTTACAGATATTTCTGAGTTTAAACTGTATTTTCGGTTATGGTTATTGTTTATGATAGCCGATATCTCAGCCACTAAGATAACATTATTGATATCCTCTCATTCTTCTTGCTGATGGTTACCTGAAAAGACCCGAGGTTGTGGGATCTCGGGAAGACGCTTCGACGCTCAAGTCAGTTCAAGAACTCAAGGTCTAATATGTGTAGTTAGAGAGAATATCGTACCTTTGCTCTCAGATGAACCCCCTTATATATGGAACTGCCTGCATGATTCCCAGGCCACATCTCCGCATTGTAGGGAACGTGGGCGACGTGCTAGATGGGAACGTGGGAGTTATGCTTGGGAGGAGGCGAAGACGTGGCTCGCCTGTCCCGGGCGCGATCGCGGGAGTGCGGGTGGAGGGTGCGCGGTCACATCAGATGAAACGCGAGGGCTGTCTACACGCACCCCATTACGTGCTTGCGTGCGTGATAGCTGTACTGCGATAGCGGGGCTGTCTGCGCTTGTGTGTGCGAATGCTGTTCCGCGATGGCCGCGCAGGCGTACACCTGTGTAGCTTGGCGAGGCCTGCTGAGGTGCATGTCTGGATAGTGTACCAAGGAGCCCCCTCCGCAAGCGGAGTTGGGGTGGGGTCCTGAACTCCGCGTGCTGGCACGCGCTAGCTGAAGCGCGTCGTGAGCCAGTGGACTCGAGATCTGCGATCTATGGTCAGATGGTGACACGTGTACGGTTGAGGTTAGGGGTCGGTTCTGGTTTTCGACGCTTCAAATTTTTAATTGTCACTTTAAAAGCACCGTTCGCACTATTTCTCCCTACTTTGCTTATATTTGTTCTAGTATCTGAAATCGTGCTGCTTCCCCCTTTTTGCTTCTGGTGATCGATCGTGCATCGGCCCTCTGATTCTTCAATCGAAGTTGGTTTCCCGATCTGCCATCAAGGTTAGTGCCCTGAGTACCTGATTGCGAGTTAGTATAGTCTGTGTTTCCAGGTTTCTACGAAATGTGCCGGATTGTCTCTGATCGCGTTGGTTTGTTTCCTTTGTTTGCTTGTAGAGAATGGCTCGTAAGGAACTTCAGGGCCCGGTTACTGTTCCGCTAGAGCGTACCGGCCTAAACTCTGACAGGCTTGTGGCGGAGCTGTCAAAATATTCATGGTCGATGAACATTGTTGACTATCGGTTGGTGCGAGCCAATGTTCTGAGGTCCATTGGGTTGCCGATGATGGATGAGAACAGGGAGAAAGATGATAATTTTAGATCTTTCATAGTCTCTTTATACGTCATATGAATGCGGATTAACTCATATAAACACTGAGATTCAT